>SNQJ01S0075761.1:19140-36857 GCA_010110895.2 Picea sitchensis
GGGGGGGGGGCACGATGAATCAATTGTTACTGTGATTAAACAATTATTCCCATTTTAATCTCATTACAAAACACTCAATTATGATTAAAATAATTCAGGGAAGTAAGCAATAGAGTATTCAACATCAATCACACACATGAAGTATACAAAAACAAATATTCCTGAGGAAACCCATAAAGGGAGAAAACCTCTTCTTCTTCGAATGATAGGAATATTTTTTATGTTCTGTACATCATATATCTTTGAGAAACAACTCAATGTGAGGCTACCACCTCTGTTTTAAAAGTTGCAACTTATTGAGAGCACCAACTCTCTAGTTTCTCTAGCATCCACTAGAAGAAAGCACCAACTCTCTGAGTGTTCCAACACCAACTGGATGGAAGCACCAACATTCATTCGCACAGGAACCAACCTATACAACAGAGAACAATAGTTGCACCACCCTACCACCCTAGTTTTTCTGGATGCAACTAGATGGAAGCTACAACTCCCTCTATTCAAGCACCCAATTGAAACTCTAAGGACAACAATCCTCCCTAGCACCACCCTGAGATATAAATCTTTTCTTTCTAAAATTTATTACAATGATACAACATTTATCAATGGATTACCAATATCATCATTGTTCGTATACACTTATCTTCTCTGACTGCATCAGTGTGTTCCTGCTCGCATCTTCTTGCACTTAATTTTTCATACAGTCTGTTGTTTTCACCATTTCTGCTCTATCCAGCTTATGTTCTTCATCTCTGCATATTTCACGATATGTTCCTATTGTCTTCTTGATCACATATAGTTCGAATTGTTTTACCGAGAAACAACAACCTGCCTCTATCATGACATGTTTCCTTTATTCCTTCTCTCATCATCCGTTACACTCCAAATCTCCAACGCCCATGTTGGGAATCTCAGAACGCTCAAGAGCCATGATTCCAACGCCACAGAAAAATGATTCAGTTAGTGTAACTGAATCGTAATTGATCAAGAAACCATGAAGTGAAACAAAAACCCTTCGATCAGATTCAGTTTGATCAACTCCATTGGATTATACACGCAGAGGCTTTTTGAATTTTCAATGCGTAACCTCTGATGTGGAGCCTAGCAATGGTAGCTCCTTCCCCTATCTTCCACTGATGTGACCTTGGGTGATGCTATCATGTGACCATGTGAATGCGGGAATGACCAAAGGTGTTTTGATATCAAACTACTTTTTGCTCCGCAATTTACCTCGAGCCTCCATGTGTCCTTTCTCCAAAATCGTGGTTTCCATTGTGACCCGCCTTCAGAAAATTAACTTCTGAGCAATTCCTGGTCCTGCAATAAGGCGTGATCATCGATCTCATGGTCTCTAAAAGATTCCTTTGATCAATGACTCCAATATATCGTCTTTCCTTCCTCTTGTCTAGATCTACGCCCTCCTAAGTCTTAACAACCAAGTGACGTGTGGCCCTCCAAACCGAAGGACAAGATTGATTTTTCCTTTCGGGCTTCGGGAGTCTCAATTCTGAAACTCCTCTTTCTCTACAGTGCTTCCACCCAGAATTTACGATCTATCGACACGTGGTCTTCTCGAATCAATGGTCACAATCCCTTTGGGTATTCGGGGTTCAAAAATATCAACTTTCCTTACTCGCTTTTTCTCGGAGTGTTCCAACCGGAGTACATGATCTGTTGACGTGTGTTTCCCAATATATAGATGGTCCTCATATCCTTCATCTCTTCAGGATTTGAGGATTTCAAAACTCAACTTTGCTTCCTTCACTTTCTCCTGGAGTGTGTTTCGTCTAACTGCACAGATTTCTGCCACGCATCCTTTTGGAAACCGATGGCCCGAATCTTCTTCGGCCCTCGAGTCTTCGACGATCTGGTTTCCTTCCCAACCACAAAATCCTGAAGTGATTCACTCCAGAGTTGTGGATCGTGCGTCACCTGTCAATATTGACGATGGACGATCCCTACTTACTTCGAGACTTTGACAAGTCTGATCTCTTGCACTCATCCAAAGGCTTAGCCTTCATGCATTTATCTCTGGATCCAACGACCATTGATCCTCAGCACTCAGATCCAACGGATCATATATGTACTTCTCTTGGATCTAACGGTTGTCCTAACTCCCAAAATGTACCTTAGATCGACGACTGAGAGCGACTTCAGACCTTTGTCTTTTGGGACTTTGGGAATTTTGACATTTGTTGGTGATGAAACTCCCGAAGTAAATCTCCCAGAGTGACGTAGCTTTCTTATGTCACTTATTGACGTGTCATGAGCCGAGTAGCTGCCACATGTCACTCAGATTCATGATTTTCATGTACCTAAAGTGTCGATTCAACTTGACACTTATCATTGTCTGATTGTGCCATGTGTCCTTGTTGACGTGGTCTGTCAACTTTCTCTGCCACATGTACTTGTAGACGTGGTTTTCTGACATGGTTCTCCATGATCTAATGATCATCACATTTTCTCTAGATCCGATGGTCCTTATTCATTTCAGATTTCGGGATTCATGTAATTCGAATTTCAAGTTGCCAATTATTTTGAAGTGAGATACCCCGAACAATAACCTCATCGCAACTTTTGACGTGAACCAAATGTTGTTCATCAATCATGTTCTTAGATCGATGGATCGATCTATCTATGGTGCTACTCTTCTAGCTTATCCTGTCCTTCCACTTAAAAGTGATCCAACGGTTGTGAAGACACTCGAAGAAGATCAATGATAAAGGATGGTTGGGGAACCACAACTTGCGAGTGATTTAACTCATCACCAAAACTCCGCAATCTGAAGTTGTGTGCTATTGGTCAGTCAACCACAATCATCGATCTGCAAGGCTATAAGATCTGACGGTCCTGACTAATTGTAGGATTGGAAATAACACGATATTTAATTTTCCTTTCGATCTCCACAATATATCCCTACCGTTCATCTACCAATTGTGCATCTGATGGTCACAAATTAATCCTACTTAATCTGATTGTTTGTTAGATCAACCACAATTGTTGATATTTGGGCTTATGAGATCTGACGATCTAGACCAATTGTGGGATTAGAACTAGCGAGTTGTTTAATTCTTCTTTTTCTCTCCACAATCCATCCCTATCGTTGATATGGCTTCCAGATCCAATAGTCATGATCCTCCAATAGTCCTCAAGCCCACGGTCACTCATATGACCGACGTTTGTAATATTAGACAACCAACACAGTCAATTTCTTGATCAGACTGTTTTTTAGGCTTCTCACCCTGAGCTTATGCTTTTCCTTCTCACCATCGTTGTTTTTGTTCTTTCCATCAATGACAAGTACACTCTTCTTGTAAAAACATGCCAACAATATCCCCCTTTGGCATTGATGGAAACCTTGAAAGGCTACACTATTCTGCTTAGACCTCCAACTGTAGTATCCAGACCACACCTTTTCTCCCCCTTTGACATCAATGTCAAAGAAAACATGCTCCCCCTAAGCTGTTGCAGTAATTTTTTAGAGGTATCAGATATTCAACCAACACATACTCCCCCTGACAGGATGGAATCTATTAGGTGAGAGAAGGGATGACACCCAACTTCTGACGGAGATATTCAAATCGTGTATTGTCTAGGGGTTTAGTAAATATGTCTGCAATTTGTTCTATGGAAGGAATATAATTCAGCTAAACAACTTTGTTTGTAACCTGCTCTTTGAAAAAATGATACTTTATTGGTGTATGATTCATTTTTTAAAGGAGAACATGATTCTTTGAGACACTAATGGAACTGGTGTTATCACAGTGAAGTGGAATGGGATCAATATAAGTTACCTTCAAATATGAAAGAGTTTGTATCATCCATAAGATCTGAGTGCAGCAAGTAGCAACAACAATGTACTCTACCTCTGTAGTTGATAATAAAATAGATCTTTGCCTCTGTAGTTGAATCACCTAAGAAGAATGCACCTCCACTGGTGCTCTTTCTCTCATCCAATTTTCCCAATCAACATCTGAATATGATGTTAACTGAAAATTCTGATTTTTAGGATACCAAAGACCATAAGTCATTTCTAGTGCTCTTTTGACAGCTGCTAAATGAATTTGTTTGGGAGAAGACTGAAAATGACCTACCATTCCAACAACTTGCATTATATCAGGACATGATGATGTGATGTATACAAGACTGCCTATCATTGATCAATATGTTCTTTGATCAATATCAGGTGAAATATCATCTATATTGAGATTTCGACCAACCACCATAGGTGTACTAACAGAAGAGGAATCTTCCATCTGAAACTTCTTCAACATTTCTTTCAAATACTTTTCTTGAGAGATAAATAGCCCTGCAGAGCTCTGATTGATTTGTAAACCAAGAAAATATGATAGTTCTCCTATCAAGGACATCTCAAACTCAGTCTGCATTGAATTAGCAAACCATTGAACTAAAGGTTCATTAGTGCATCCAAAAATAATGTCATCTACATAAACCAAAACAACTAATAAATCATCACCTTCAGACTTAATATACAGATTACTGTCAACAATACCTTTCTTGAACCCTTTGTCTTGTAGAAATTTTTCCAGTCTATAATACCAGTCTCGTGGTGTCTGTTTCACTCCATATAATTCCTTTTTCAACTTACAGACATAGTCAGGATTATCTTTCAGTGAAAATCCTTCAGGTTTCTCCACATATACTTCTTCTTCTAGATCTCCATTAAGAAATGCTGACTTAACATCCATCTGATATACTTTAAAGTTCTTATGACATGCATAGGCAAGAAATATTCTAAAGGATTCCAATCTTGCCACTGGTGCAAAGGTTTCATCAAAGTCCTNTGATTAAACAATTATTCCCATTTTAAGCTCATTACAGAACACTCAATTATGATCAAAATAATTCAGGGAAGTAAGCAATAGAGTATTCAACATCAATCACACACATGAAGTATACAAAAACAGATATTTCTGAGGAAACCCATAAAGGGAGAAAACCTCTTCTTCTTCGAATGAAAGGAATATTTTTTATGTTCTGTACGTCATATATCTTTGAGAAACAACTCAATGTGAGGCTACCACCTCTGTTTTAAAAGATGCAACTTATTGAGAGCACCAACTCTCTAGTTTCTCTAACATCCACTAGAAGAAAGCACCAACTCTCTGAGTGTTCCAACACCAACTGGATGGAAGCACCAACATTCATTCGCACAGGAACCAACCTATACAACAGAGAACAATAGTTGCACCACCCTACCACCCTAGTTTTTCTGGCTGCAACTAGATGGAAGCTACAACTCCCTCTATTCAAGCACCCAATTGAAACTCTAAGGACAACAATCCTCCCTAGCACCACCCTGAGATATAAATCTTTTCTTTCTAAAATTTATTACAATGATACAACATTTATCAATGGCTTACCAGTATCATCATTGTTCGTATACGCTTATCTTCTCTGACTGCATCAGTGTGTTCATGCTCGCATCTTCTTGCACTTAATTTTTCATACAGTCTATTGTTTTCACCATTTCTGCTCTATCCAGCTTATGTTCTTCATCTCTGCAAATTTCACGCTATGTTCCTATTGTCTTCTTGATCACATATAGTTCGAATTGTTTTACTGAGAAACAACAACCTGCCCCTATCACGACATGTTTCCTTTATTCCTTCTCTCATCATCCGTTACACTCCAAATCTCCAACGCCCATGTTGGGAATCTCAGAATGCTCAAGAGCCATGATTCCAACGCCACAAAAAAATGATTCAGTTAGTGTAACTGAATCGTAATTGATCAAGAAACCACGAAGTGAAACAACAACCCTTCGATCAGATTCAGTTTGATCAACGCCATTGGATTATACACGTAGAGGCTTTTTGAATTTTCAATGCGTAACCTTTGATGTGGAGCCTAGAAATGGTAGCTCCTTCCCCTATCTTCCACTGATGTGACCTTGGGCGATGCTCTCATGTGACCATGTGAATGAGGGCATGACCAAAGGTGTTTTGAGATCAAACTACTTTTTTATCCGCAATTTACCTCGAGCCTCCATGTGTCCTTTCTCCAAAATCGTGGTTTCCATTGTGACCCGCCTTCAAAAAATTAACTTCCAAGCAATTTCTGGTCCTACAATCAGGCGTGATCATCGATCTCATGGTCTCTGAAATATTCCTTTGATCAATGACTCCAATATATCATCTTTCCTTCCTCTTGTCTAGATCCACGCCCTCCTAAGTCTTAACGACCAAGTGACGTGTGGCCCTCCAAACCGAAGGACAAGATTGATTTTGCCTTTTGGGCTTCGGGAGTCTCAATTCTGAAATTCCTCTTTCTCTGCAGTGCTTCCACCCAGAATTTATGATCTATCGACACGTGGTCTTATCGAATCAATGGTCACAATCCCTTTGGGTATTCGGGGTTCAAAAATATCAACTTTCCTTGCTCGCTTTTTCTCGGAGTGTTCCAACCCGAGTACATGATCTGTTGACGTGTGTTTCCCCATATATAGATGGTACTCATATCCTTCATCTCTTCAGGATTTGAGGATTTCAAAACTCAACTTTGCTTCCTTCACTTTCTCCTGGAGTGTGTTTCTTCTAACTGCACAGATTTCTGCCACGCGTCCTTTTGGAAACCGATGGCCCGGATCTTCTTCGGCCCTCGAGTCTTCGACAATATGGTTTCCTTCCCAACCACAAAATCATGAAGTGATTCACTCCAGAGTTGTGGATCGTGCGTCACCTGTCAATCTTGACGATGGACGATCCCTACTTACTTTGAGACTTTGACAAGTCTGATCTCTTGCACTCATCCAAAGGCTTAGCCTTCATGCATTTATCTCTGGATCCAACGACCATTTATCCTCATCACTCAGATCCAATGGATCATATATGTACTTCTCTTGGATCTAACAGTTGTCCTAACTCCCAAAATGTACCTTAGATCGACGACTGAGAGCGACTTCAGAATTTCGTCTTTTGGGACTTTGGGAATTTTGACATTTGTTGGTGATGAAACTCCTGAAGTAAATCTCCCAGAGTGACGTAGGTTTATTATGTCACTTATTGATGTGTCATGAGCCGAGTAGCTGCCACATGTCACTCAGATTCGTGATTTGCACGTACCTAAAGTGTCAATTCAACTTGACACTTATCATTGTCTGATTGTGCCATGTGTCCTTGTTGACATGGTCTGTCAACTTTCTCTGCCACATGTACTTGTAGACGTGGTTTTCTGACATGGTTCTCCATGATCTAATGATCATCACATTTTCTCTAGATCCGATGGTCCTTATTCATTTCGGATTTCGGGATTCAGGTAATTCGAATTTCAAGTTGCCAATTATTTTGAAGTGAGATTCCCCGAACAATAACCTCATCGCAAATTTTGATGTGAACCAAATGTTGTCCATCGATCATGTTCTTAGATCGATGGATCGATCTATCTATGGTGATGCTCTTCTAGCTTATTCTGTCCTTCCGCTTAAAATTGATCCAACGGTCGTGAAGACACTCGAAGCAGATCAATGATAAAGGATGGTTGGGGAACCACAACTTGCGAGTGATTTAACTCATCACCAAAAATCCGCAATCTAAAGTTGTGTGCTATTGGTCGGTCAACCACAATCATCGATCTGCAAGGCTATAAGATCTGACTATCCTGACTAATTGCAGGATTGGAAATAACATGATATTTAATTCTCCTTTCGATCTCCACAATATATCCCTACTGTTCATCTGCCAATTGTGCATATGATGGTCACAAATTAATCCTACTTAATTTGATTGTTTGTTAGATCAACCACAATTGTCGATATTTGGGCTTATGAGATCTGACGATCTAGACCAATTGCGGGATTGGAACTAGCGAGTTGTTTAATTCTTATTTCTCTCTCCACAATTCATCCCTATCATTGATATGGCTTGCAGATCCAATAGTCATGATCCTCCAATAGTCCTCAAGCCCACGGTCACTCATATAACCGACGTCTGTAATATTAGACAACCAACACAGTCAATTTCTTGATCAGACTATTTTTTAGGCTTCTCACCCTGAGCTTATGCTTTTCCTTTTGATATTTGATATCTGCATATTGTTCACTTCTCCTCTTGAGATTATGATTTTCCTGCTCGCCATCGTTGTTGTTGTTCTTTCCATCAATGACAAGTACACTCTTCTTTTAAAAACATGCCAACAATATCCCCCTTTGGCATTGATGGCAACCTTGAAAGGCTACACTATTCTACTTAGACCTCCAACTGTAGCATCCAGACCACACCTTTTCTCCCCCTTTGACATCAATGTCAAAGAAAACATGCTCCCCCTAAGCTGTTGCAATAATTTTTTAGAGGTATTAGATATTCAACCAACACATACTCCCCCTAACAGGATGGAATCTATTAGGTGAGAGAAGGGATGACACCCAAATTCTGACGGAGATATTCAAATGGTGTATTGGCTAGGGGTTTAGTAAATATGTCTGCAATTTGTTCTGTGGAAGGAATATAATTCAGCTGAACAACTTTGTTTGTAACCTGCTCTTTGAAAAAATGATACTTTATTGGTGTATGATTCATTTTTTAATGGAGAATAGGATTCTTTGAGACACTAATGGAACTGGTGTTATCACAGTGAAGTGGAATGGGATCAGTATAAGTTACCTTCAAATATTAAAGAGTTTGTATCATCCATAAGATCTGAGTGCAACAAGTAGCAACAACAATGTACTCTACCTCTGTAGTTGATAATAAAATAGATCTCTGCCTCTGTAGTTGAATCACCTAAGAAGAATGCACCTCCACTGGTGCTCTTTCTCTCATCCAATTTTCCCAATCAACATCTGAATATGATGTTAACTGAAAATTCTGATTTTTAGGATACCAAAGACCATAAGTCATTTATGGTGCTCTTTTGATAGCTGCTAAATGAATTTGTTTGGGAGAAGACTGAAAATTACCTACCATTCCAACAACTTGCATTATATCAGGACGTGATGATGTGATGTATAGAAGACTGCCTATCATTGATCGATATGTTCTTTGATCAACATCAGGTGAAATATCATCTATATTGAGATTGCGACCAACCACCATAGGTGTACTAACAGAAGAGGAATCCTCCATCTGAAACTTATTCAACATATCTTTCAAATACTTTTCTTGAGAGATAAATAGCCCTGCAGAGCTCTAATTGATTTGTAAACCAAGAAAATATGATAGTTCTCCTATCAAGGACATCTCAAACTCAGTCTGCATTGAATTAGCAAACCATTGAACTAAAGTTTCATTAGTGCATCCAAAAATAATGTCATCTACATAAACCAAAACAACTAAGAAATCATCACCTTCAGACTTAATATACAGATTACTGTCAACAATACCTTTCTTGAACCCTTTGTCTTATAGAAATTTTTCCAATCTATAATACCAGTCTCGTGGTGTCTGTTTCACTCCATATAATTCCTTTTTCAACTTACAGACATAGTCAGGAGTATCTGTCAGTGAAAATCCTTCAGGTTGCTCCACATATACTTCTTCTTCTAGATATCCATTAAGAAATGCTGACTTAACATCCATCTGATATACTTTAAAGTTCTTATGACATGCATAGGCAAGAAATATTCTAAAGGATTCCAATCTTGCCACTGGTGCAAAGGTTTCATCAAAGTCCTGTACTTCAACTTGTGCATACCCCTTATAGACCAATCTGGCTTTATTCTTAACAATTTGTCCTTGTTCATTCATTTTATTCTTAAACGCCCATTTGGATCCAATTACATTCTTATCTGCAGGTCCCAAGCTCCCAAGTATTGTTCTTCTCAATCTGATCCAGTTCCTCATTCATTGATTTTAACCAATTTACATCTTTACTGGCTTCATTAAAGTTCTTGGGTTCCACCATGGATATGAAGGATATATGTGATTGCTCGGTGTCTTTGATCATCCTTCTCCTAGTTTGTACACCTTTGTCTTTCTCACCAATTATCTAACTTGCAGGATGATTCTTTTGAGTAATTCTGAAGGAAGGATTTGATGTTGTCTGCTGATTTGAGTTTGCTTGAGTATTTGTATCTTCATCTGACTCAGAGTCTTCTTTTTCTAATTCTTGGACTTGTTCATCTTCATATTCAGTTGTGTCTTCTGTAGCAGACTCAATATTTCTCACCTCTCTTATTGGTACTCCTTCATCAACCTTTAAATCAATTCTATCAACTAATTTATACAATCTTTTATTAAAGAATCTATATCCTTTACTATTGGTAGCATATCCTAATAATATTCCTTCATCAACCTTGTCATCATACTTGCCAAGGTTTTCATTATTATTCTTTATGTATCACTTACTCCCAAAGACTTTGAAGTGTTTGATTGAAGCATGTCTTCCATACCACAGTTCATAAGGTGTCTTGTCACTGTGTGGTCTGAGGTCGGCTTTGTTAAGAATATGGATTGTTGTGTGTATTGCTTCTACCCAGTGGGTTTGACCAATGTTCTTCTCATTCATAATTGACCTGGGTATTTGCAGAAATGTTATGTTTTGCCTCTCAACTACTCCATTTTTATATGGAGTTCTTGGGATTGTGTATTCTCTTTTGATCCCATGTTTATCACATAATTCCTTGAAAACACTTGACATAAATTCTCCTCCTCTATCTAATCTTACTTCCTTTAACCCGTTTCCTGTTTGATTTATAGTTAAAGCGTTAAATATTTTAAATTTATCAAATGCTTTAGCTTTTTATTTGAGAAAAGAAACCCAAGTGAGCTTGGAGTAATCATCAATGATCAACATGAAGTAGTTTTCCTTCCCTGTGCCTTCCTATCTTAATGGTCCACATAAATCCATATGAAGTAATTGGAGTGGTTTCTTTGTTGAAGTAGATCTCTTGGATTTAAATTGTGTCCTGGTTAGCTTTCCTACTTGGCAGGGTTTACACATAGAATCTTCTGGATTTGATATTCTTGGAAGATGTTTTACTACCTCAATATTTTTGAGTTTGATTAAGTGGTCAAAGTTTATATGTCCAAGTCTCCTATGCCATAACTAGATTTCATCATGTTTTCTTAGATGACACTATTCTCTATCTTCTTTCAGCACATATACATTATTATCTGTCCTTATGCCTTTAGCCACCATTTGTCCTGAGTTTACAGACTTTATCTTACAATCTTTGGAAGTGAACAACACTTCACATCCTCTGTCACACATTTGACTTACATTGAGCAAATTATGTTTCATCCCATCTACAAGCATAACATCCTGGGCTTTTCCTTTACCATTACTCAAACTCACCATCCCTTTACCCTTGATTTTACTTGGTTCATCATTTCCAAAAGTCACATTTCTTGTTTTGCTTTTACTTATAGATAGAAAAGTATCCTTGTCTCCAGTCATGTGCTTGGAACATACACTGTATATATACCAGGGGTATTTTTGTTTTTGAGATGAAAGTAATAGACCAAATTTTTCACTATCTTTCTTTTTCCATGTGCTGACATTTCTAGCTAAGGATTTTATCCTTGGATCTGCTTTGTAATTATTCATATGGCAGTTTGCAGATTTGTGGCCAAATTTATGACAGTTATAAAATTCGAGCTCATTTTTCAATAGGTCAAAGTGATTGGTGAAACTTTGTATACTCATTGGATGTTTAGTTATATGTTGCAAAGATTGTTTATTTCTTTATCTCCTCAGTTGCATTTCTCTAAACTTAATTTGAGAATTTGCAATCTTATGACCAAAATTAGAGCAGTAAAAACAATAACCATGGAAGAAATTTTGGTACTTGAAGGATGGCCTTATTCTTGGCATTTTTTGCTCCATCTTCTGATATATTTGTTTTTTATCAGGGATAATATTTTCTTTATTAGCTTTTGGTGGCAGAGTACTCACATGGACTGATTTGCTGCTGACTTGGAACTTGATAATCTTTACTAGCTCTTTGCTTTCAGGTTGTTTATTGCTTGAACCACTTACATAGCCTAAACCAGTCTTCAACAAAGGAGATATTTGTTTTCTCAGAATGTCATTTAGTTCTGTTGAGGCTTTAATGCTTGGAACATTTTGGATATACAATGCTTTAAACTTCTCCATCTCTTTTCTAGTTTTTACTACCTCTTCTTCCAAGGCTTCACATCTTTCCTTCTTCTCTGATAACTGTTGTTTCAGAATGTCCTCTATTTTTTTGCCTCTTCTAACTCCACTTTTAGCAGGGCAAAGTATTCACCATATTTTTTACTGTCTTTCTTGAACTGTATCAACAACAATTTTGCTTTTTCTTCTTAAATCTGAGTCTAGTAATTTCTTCTAGGGTACTGATCAATTCTCATTCCAAGTCAACCACAACTTCTTCATCATTAAAATAACTTCCTGTGCTTTTATTATCATAATCCTCTTTGGCCATAAGAATAAATTCATTAACCTTATCTTCACAACAAGAATCACTATTTGTGTCTTCTGAAGAGTCATCATTGTTTACACATAAACTTTTCTTTTACCAAATCTCTTGGAATTGTACTTCTCTTCACCTTCAAAGTTCTGGTCCTTCTTCTTTTGTGGACACTTAGATGAAAAGTGACCTATATTTCCACAGTTAAAACATTTGAAGGGAAACTTGCCTTGGTACTTGCCTGATCCTTTATTTAGTCTTCTCACAAATTTTGCTTCAATTTCACTAGGCTCAAAATCCTCATTGTTATTTGCTTTAAATGATGCTTCTCTAGAGGTGGGTTTATATTTAACTACCCTCATTTCATAAGCGGTCAGAGTTCCTAGGATTTGGTCAGTAGGAATAACTTTTAGATCATTAAGTTCTTCTATAGCAAAGACCTTTGGGTTGAACCTATCTGGCAGAGATCTCAAAATTTTTAGAACTAAAGAGGCTTCCTCAATTTTTTCACCAAGTCCTTTCATTGCATTTACTAGTTCTTCAACTCTCAGAAGGCACTTCCCAACAATTTCATCCTCTTTCATCTTTATCTGTTCAAACTATAATTTTTAGGTTTGAAGCTTGGCACCCTTTACCTTTTCATTACCTTCATAACTGCTAATGAGTTTGTCCCACATTTGTTTGGAAGATTCTAAGTGCATAACTTTTACAAATTTTGTTTCTACAAGCCCACTCAGAATAGCATTCATATTCTTAGCGTTGAAGCTGAATTCTAGCTTGTCATCTTTAGAAGCTAGTATAAATGGCTTCACATAACCAGTCTCTACCACATCCCAGACATCTACACCTAAAGCCATTATCTAGGTTCTCATCCTAACTTTCCAGAAGGCAACGTTTGTTCCATTGAACAAGGGGGCCTTATTGGTTGAATTTCCTTCATGGCTAGTCATGTTTAAGATCTAGGATCTACTTATAGATAAAAGGAACCCGCTCTGATACCAATTGTTAGACAACTGAAGGGGGGGGTGAATCAGTTGTTATTGTGCTTAAACAATTATGCTCATTTTAAAATCATTACAAAACACTCAATGATGATCACAATAATTTAGGGAAGTTAGAAATAGAGTATTCAACATCAATCACACACATGAAGTATATAGAAACAAATATTCCTGAGGAAACCCATAAAGGGAGAAAACTTCTTCTTCTTCGAATGATAGGCAGTCTTTTTATGTTCTGTACATCATCTATCTTTGAGCACCAACTCAATGTTAGGATACCACCTCTATTTTACAAGGTGAAACTTGTTGAGAGCACCAGCTCTTTGGTTTCTCTAGCACCCACTAGAAGGAAGCACCAACTCCCTGAGTGTTCCAGCACCAATTGGATGGAAGCACCAACTTCCATTCACACAGGAACCAACTTGTACAACATAGAACAATATTTCTCCCTTGCACCACCCTACCACCCTATATTTTTTGGCTGCAACCAAATGGAAGCTACAACTCCCAGTGTTCAAGCACCCACTTGAAACTCTAAGGACAACAATCCTCCCTAACACCACCCTACCACCCTGAGATATAAATATTTTCTTTCTGAAATTTATTACAATGATATAGTATTTATCAATGGCTTGCCAGTCTCATCACTGTTCGTCTACACTGCTCTACTCTGCCTGCAACATTGTGTTCCATCTCACATATTCTTGCGCTTAAGTTTTCGTACAGTCTATTGTTTTCACCATTTCTGCTCTATCCAGCTTATGTTCTTCATATCTACATCTTTCACACTTTGTTCTTGCTATCTTGTTGATCACATACAATTCAACTTGTTTTACCGAGAAACAACAACCTGCATCTGTCATGGCATGTTTCCTTTATTCCTTCTCTCATCATCTGTTACACTCCAAATCTCCAATGCCCATGTCGAAAATCTCAGAACATTCATGAGCCATGATTCCAACGCCCCAGAACAATGATTCAGTTAGTGTCACTGAATCGTAACTGATCAAGAAACAATGAAATGAAACAACAATCCTTCGATCAGATTCGTTTTGATAAGCGTCGTTGGATTATACACACAGAGGATTTTTGAGTTTTCAATGCATAACCTATGATGTGGAGCCTAATAGTGCTAGATCCTTCCCCTATCTTCCGCTGATGTGACCTTGGGTGATGCTATCATGTGACCATGTGAATGCAGGCATGACCAAAGGTGTTTTGAGATCAAACTACTTTTCTCCCCTCAATTTACCTTGAGCCTCCACATGTCCTATCTCCAAAAATGTGGTTTCATTTGTGGCCCAACTTCAGAAAATTAACTTTCGAGCAATTTCTAGTCTCGCAGTCAGGCATGATTGTTGATCTTGCGGTCTCTGACAAATTCCTTCGATCAATGACTCCAATCTATTGTCTTTCCTTCCTCTTCTCCGGATCCATGCCCTCCTAAGTATTAACGACCAAGTGACGTGTGGCCCTCCAAACTGACGGATGAGATAGATTTCTCCTTTCGGGATTTGGTAGTATTGATTCTCAAACTCCTCTTTATCCATAATGCTTCCACCTAAAATTCATGATCTATCGACACATGGTCTTCTCAAATCAACGATCATAATCCCTTCGGGTATTTGGGGTTCAAAAATCTCAACTTTCCTTGCTCGCTTTTTCATGGAGTGTTCCAATCGGAGTACACGATCTGTTGATGTGTGTCCTCCTAACGATCGATGGTCATCAGATCCTTTGGCTCTTCAGGCTTCAGGGATTTCAAAACTCAACTTAACTTTCTTCACTTTCTCCCTCAGTGTTTTTCCCCGATCTGCACAGATTTCTGCCACGCGTCCTTCTGGAAACCGATGACCTCAATCTTCTTCGGCCCTTAGGTCTTCAACGATCTAATTTCCTTCCCAACCACAAACTCCCGAAGTGATTCACTCCAAATTTGTGGATTGTGTGCCACCTGTCAGTCTTGAAAATGGACGGTCCCTACTTACTTCAGGACTCCGAGACTTTGACAAGTTCGCTCTCCTACACTCATCCAGAGGCTTAACCTTCATTCATTTATCTCTGGATCCAACGACCATTGATCCTCGACACTCAAATCCAACGGATCAGACCTGTACTTCTCCTGGATCTAACGGTTTTCATAACTCCCAAAATGTACCTTAGATTGACGACTGAGAGAGACTTTGGACTTCCATCCTTCAAGACTTCGATACTTTTGACATTTTTTGGTGATGAAACTCCCCAAGAAAATCTCCAAGAGTGACGTAGCTTGTTTAAGTCACTTGTTGACGTGTCACGAGCTGAGTAGCTGCCACGTGTCACTCAGATTCATGATTTGCATGTACCTTAAGTGTCAATTCAACTTGACACTTGTCATTGTCTGATTGTGCCATGTGTCCTTGTTAACGTGGTCTGCCAACTTGGTCTGCCACATGTCCTTGTAGACGTGGTTTGCTGACGTGGTTCTCCCTGATCTAACAGTCATCGCATTTTCTCCAGATCTGATGGTCCTTATTCATTTTGAATTTTGGGCTTCGGTTAATTCGACTTTCAAGTTGCCAATTCTTCTGAAGTGATATTCCCCGAACAATAACCTCCTTGCAAATTTTGACATGAAACAAATGTTGTTCGTCGATCATGTTCATAGATCGATGGATCGATATATCTTCGGTGTTGATCTTATAGCTTATCCTATCCTTCCACTTAAAAGTGATCCAATGGTTGTGAAGACACTCGAAGCAGATCAACGATCAAGGATGGTTGTGGAACCACAACTTGCGAGTGATTCAACTCATCACCAAAACTCCTCAATTCTAAGTTGTGCACTATTGGTGAGTCAACAACAATCCTCAATCTTCGAGGCTATAAGATCTGACAGTCCTGACTAATTGTGGGATTGGAAATAACATGATATTTAATTCTCCTTTCGATCTACACAATCTATCCCTACCGTTGATTTGGAGACTGTGAATCTGACGGTCACGACTTAATCCAACTTAATCTGATCGTTTGTTAGATCAACCACAATCGTCGATATTTGGTTTTATGAGATCTGATGATCTAGACCAATTGCGGGATTAGAACTAGCGAGTTGTTTAATTCTTCTTTTGATCTCTGCAATTCATCCCTATTGTTGATATGGCTTTCATATCTGAGGGTCACGATCCCCCAATGGTCCTCAAGCCCATGGTCACTCATATGACTGACGTCCGTAATATTAGACAATCAACACGGTCAATTTCTTGATCGAACGACTGTTGAGGCTTCTCACCCCGAGCTTACACTTTTCCTTCTAAGCTTTGATCTCTGCATATTGTTCGCTTCTCCTCATGAGATTATGATTTTCCTATTCGCCATCGTCATTGTTATTCTTTCCATCAATGACAAGCACACTCTTCCTATAAAAACATGCCAACACGTGCATCATATGTAAATTCTTCTTCCTGCCATTTTTCATGAGAATATGGCCAATTGTAAAATTCCTTCTCAACATGTTTGGGAACCAAACCTTTGGGTTCATGTCTTCTTAATATTCCAGGGTCAAAACTATATTCCAAATGACTTAAAACCTCCTTCTTGGCCTCTGGGGTGTTTTTAACAAAATAATACCCAATATGGAAACCACAAGGAATGAAGGCCCTCTTCTTATATTTGATCAAAGAAACACTAAAGCCTTGAAGTGTGGTCTAGTAGAAAACTTCACCATGAACAACCTTTTCAGGGACATATGCAGGAAAAAGGTGAGGGGGACTATCTGTTCCAAAAATACTGCTATATGTATATTTTTCTTCAAAGTACCGGTTACCAATATGTGAGATAGTTTTATTATCTTTATTTGATAATCTCGGGTGTTCTTGGCATAAAATAATGGTGTACAACCATGCCAAAAACAAGTCACATATCATGGCATGGAATTTCTTGTGTTTAATTTCCCTCAATGTACTAAAATAAATGTAAATTATGGGTCTTTGATACATGCCAACTTATATTCATCTTAGTAAAAACAATTCGGGCACACATGATGCCCAACAAATTAGAAGCCATGTAGAATGCAATAAACTCACCTGGTTGAGAGTTTTGAGCTTTCTCAATTTTGCTACTGAGCTACTTAGTGATGATAGCTCCATAATTAAACATATTCTTAGTAGTGGCCACTGTGTAAGCCTCTTATCAGTAGTGTTCATTGTGTAAGCCAATGGTAGCAATGCTTCTATAATCTGCAATAAGTTATTTTCTCTGTACAATTGACATATCATAATCATGATATACATTTAAGGATCTTGTAATCCCATCACACCATACCACCCTGAGGACTGATTGAAATATTTCTTGTCCTCTTTCCACCATCCAACCATGATTTTTCCTACATC
>SNQJ01S0075762.1:0-23572 GCA_010110895.2 Picea sitchensis
ATTTTTAATATTTCAGCTTGGTAACCTTTGATGTCCTTAGTTTTTTCCTTTTGAGAGTCGCTTAACCCCAAACTTAATATCTTCTACAGAAAACACTTCATCCTTTGTAGAACTATTTGGCATGTTGTCCATGATGTTAGGGGGCTCATGCATATTTTTAAGGTAGAAATTCTAATCCTTCAAGGGAATCTTATTATTTTCTTTAGTTTTACAAGTTAGAATTTTCCTCCAAAATTTCTTAGGATCTATCTTAAATAGGTGAAAAATCTTCTCTTACTTTCTATGTATATAGTCTTTTTTATTCATTTAATTAAGGTTTTGTATCTATTTATCTTATTATATTTTAAAGTTGTATTGGAAACATCCCTAATTAATTTTCTAGCGATTTTACATTCATTATCATACTAAGGGTTAGTTGTATTGTTTTTATTTTTATGTAGAACCTCAATAGAGAAATTGTTAATTGAATTAGTGAGGGTTGATGTAAAATTATGATAGTCATCTTCAATATTGTTTTGATACGATATGAGTTTAAAGCATTGCTTAAGTCTTTTAAGAAAAGATCGAATTTTTATTTGTCAAAAATTAAGTGCCTTTGGCTACCAGAGTGCTCCTTTAGAGAGATTTTGTGCATGAAAAAGTTAAGAGTTAAGGTTAGAGTTCTATGATCGAAATCATGTTCATGGTCATATAAAATATCAAATTTTACTATTTGGTTGTATATGGGGATACCTGATATTAAATAATCAACAACATTGCTACCCAACCCATGGATACAAGTCATCGTGTTAGAATTGGCCACTTCTTTAGACCATTGCAAATTATTAAATCTTGAGAACTATAGAGCTGGATTAACTCAATACCAAATAAATTCTTAATCAGGTCTTCAAAGTTTCTTTTGTAACTGTTAGCTAAGACAAGGTCCTCATCTAGTGAAAGAGGATTAGGGTTGGAGTCATTACTTAAAATAGTAGTTTGACTAGTTGTAGTTCTATCATTAAAGTCTCCTAACATGAGGATATTACCTTCATTTTCCATATTGTAGATATCTTGCTCTAAGTTTTTCTAGGGACAATTCTTATCTAAATTATTTTTTGTATAAAAGGTAAATTTAATAGGTTCAAAATAACATATTTCTATATAATTCTTCTTATCTTTAATATAAAATATCTCCACCCATATGTATAGATTGAGAGGATATTTCTTATGAAGCCAGATGTGAGGATAGATGTTTTTTTTTTTATGTAACATGATATGCCTCCAATCCCTCCACAAGAGTACTTCTTGTTCCATGTGGTTCACAAAACAAATCCTTCAATATTAAGGACCTTACATTCTTCATGCTCCCAAGTTTCAACCAAGAGAATAATGTTAATGTCACTTGAGATCCAGCTGAGTATAGGCCCTTTACTCCATGGAAAACCATGACAGTTCCAAAAGAGGATCCATATGTCCCAAATTGTTATATATCATTGTCCTTTTGGTATTTATCCCTAATAGTATCTTTTCGGTTCCTAATTATTTCCCATTTTCATTCCTTTCTAGCTTCCTTTACCTTTTGAACTTCCTTCCTTAATTTAACTTGATGTTTTGGAATGAGGTCTTCATTTATAAATATTTGAGACCCTCTTAAGCTCAAAGTTTTACTAAGTATGTCGTATTTATGGGAATTAGAGTTTACCATAACTCGATTCAACCTATCTTTATGTTAAATTGTTTTTCCCAACCTTTTTGCTTCTATAAGGCCGATTGTTTCAATTTGTGATTTATTTTTAATTCTTCCTTGACTATTTCTAATGTCTCCTCACCTTTATGTTATTTTGTACCAAAAATTATGAGGTTCAAGGCTCTTTTGTTAGGCTCATATTCTAACTCTATGAGATTATTCATTTTCTCTTTAATAGGTTTCATATTGAATTTGTGTTCCAGGCTATTTAGGGACAGATTTTTAATTAGGTTATCTTCTAACTCTTTAGTTTTGTCCCTAAGATTGTTATTTTCATCCACGTATTCTTCTTTGGTTGATTTCTTTTGTTCTTGGTTGGTTTTTTCTATTTCTTGTAATCTAGCCTCCATATTGTAGTTTATTGTCCATCTGTCTCTCAATAATTTATTTGAAGGATCTAAATTTATTATAAAGTAAATTGCTAGTAACTCACTTAGAAGAATTGCTACTAATTCACTTTGAAGTTTGACTTCTCTCTCTTCTCTACATTTTTCTATTGATTCTATAGATTCCTGCAAACTATCTAGGTTTACTTTGTTAGGCCTTCCTCTATTAGATTTATGCATCCTATTGAAAATAAAAATAAATACCCTGGATGGGGTGACAAGTGGATAGCAATGGGAGCCAGGTGGTTCCAGGTAGTGCAGAGAGCTATTAATACCTGTCGCCATCCTCCCATCCCCCCAATTCGAATGAACCACATTCATTGTGGCTTAATGGATGTGCATTGGGAACTCCAAGGAGAATTAAGGGAGCCATGCACGAACCAGGTTGGGTGTACATGCACCAGGATTGCAGTCACCTCGACCTTCATGGCTCCCTCCCACGTCAACTCGCAAGGTTCTATGAAGTTTGGGATGCTAGACCATTCTCCCATTCCTCCTTGGCATCTTTCCCATCTACTCCTCGGCCTTCTCTAGATCTTCCACAACCTTTTTTATTTTCGCCCACCCACGACCTTCCCTCCTCTGTTCTTCAAGGATCACATCATTCCCAGGGAGCGAGGAAAGTCCAGGAGAGGCCAACTGTATTACAATTCCTTCACTAGATGCAATCTTCTCCCCCCCTCCCATCTCACCCTTATTATCACCGATCATCTCATGCCTCAGTAAAACCAACCCCCCACCTCAATTCCCACCAATGAACCTGGTACTGGCCCTCTCATGGAATATTTTACCCCTCTCAATACTTCTACCCCTCCGCCCAACCGAAGCCCTGTAGTTGAACCTCTAAGAGCCCACTCTCCAGACCACTTCTATGGCACCGGTTCCTGCATGGTGGAGGAAGAGATTCCCCCAAGATGGCAAGTGGAAACATCCTTGACAATAATGGCAGCGGTGGACGCAGAACATGATGCAATGGATATAACAGATGAAGGAGAAGTAGCGGAAGAAATGGATGTAGACATGACAGAGGAACCGTCTCCGCCCACCCTAATTCGATTTGCAGAGGAGCACCTTCACCTCATCTTCGAGATGCGGAAAAAAATGGATGACCATGCCCATATCCAGAACTTCTTGGGACAACACTTGGACCTCCTGATGGACGCGATGAAGGATGCTCCAGATAGCAAAAGATTTCCAACCTGTGGAAATTTTTTTGTCCTAGTCTACAATGCCCAAGGACGGTCGAGCCCAAGATAGCTCTCTTAGGTTTTATGGTTTTATTTTTCTTTAGGAAGTCGACCATGGTCACTGCACAGTAGAACATTCTGATCTTTTTCTGTCAGAAACCATTTCAGTTACAGTCACAGATACACTTGACTCAGATGACCACTTGTCATGGTTTCCCTGCTATGACGGGGCAGGTGGAAAACTCTTGTTTTAGTAATTGACACGTAAATATGTGAATATCAATATAGTTCTCTTTTATTTACAAAAAAAAAAGAAGAAAAATAAATAAATAAGAAAAGTGTGCACTTACTAGTCATTTTTATTATTATAATGTAGTAATTATGAAAAATATATTATAATTATAATTTAATAGTTATGAAAAAATAAAAATAAATAAAAAAATTCAATTCAATTAAATAAATACATATAGAAAATCTTTTGACATGGTTCCTAGGAAACAACTTTGGAATAGGTTGGAAGAGATAAAAGTGCCTCTCGAGTTGAGGGATGCTGCAATAAGGATGTATGAAAATGTTATTTCTAAGTTTAAAAACACTGAGGGCTGGTCAAAAGAGATTAACTGCAATATCAATGTCAAACAAGGTTGTCCCTTGTCTCCTACCCTTTTTGGCATATACATTGACAAGTTAGAAGAATGCTTGGAAAAAGAAGGTTTTGTCGGCCCTACTCTCACTCGTATAGTCATTAATCTTCTTCTTTATGCCAATGATATCGTTCTTATGGAAAGGAGTCCCCATGATATTGAAAAACAACTAAGAATCCTCAAGGATTTTTGCTCCAATATGGGTATGACTGTTAATACTGATAAGACAAAGGACATGATTATTAAATCAAATAAGATCTCTTATGATACCTTTGTATATGACAACAACAACTTGGAGGAAGTGAATTCATACAAATATCTTGGAATTGATATTCACCACAAGCTCAATTGGAATTATAGCATTGAGAAAAGGATTATTGGGGGATGGAAAGCTTATTATGGGCTTGAAAACAATTGTAAAACAATTGATCTTTGGATTTTGGATAAGAAGAAACTCCTCTTTGAGACTCTTGTTACACCTGTTATTCTTTATGGATGTGAAGACTAGGGCTGTAGTATCTCTCGTGAATCCTGGATAAAGAAAGAGCAAATACAAAAGAATTTTATAGCTTATAATCTCAAAATTAAAGGAAATACACCCTATCTCATCCTCCTCTTAGAAACAAGCCTCTCCCCCATTGAGAGCATGGATATGACTAGATACCTAATGTATAAGAAGAAGTTAAACAACATGGAAGAGAAGAGGCTACCTAAAATTGCTTCAAAATCAAGTCATAACCATCATCGACTCAAGCGAGGATGGCATAAAGACGCCCGATCTTGGCTAAACTATTGGGGAATCATGGAAGAAACCATTTTGCAGAAAAAAGATACTGTTAAAAAAAACGTCAAATCAAAATTTAAAGAGAAAATGTGTTGTGATAAAGAGTTAGAGGAAAAAAGAAAATTAAGGTATTATAAAGATGTAATCAACCCTAATCTAGAAGATCAAAATTATCTATCTATTTTGCCAAGTGTAAAGAAAAAAATAAGCATTGCTAATGAACAAATTCTCCACTGAGGCTCCATGAGTGAGCAAGTTGGTCAATTCCTAATGCCATGGGATGAAAAGAGTGTGTGTCACCTTTGTGACACTAAGAGGATGAATATGAAAACACTTTCTCTTAGATTGTCCAGCCTATACCCATATTAGATCATAACTTAAATTATTCAAAAATTATATTATAAATATACTTAAATGTAAATCTACATATTTAAATAATTAATTAAATAAAAACTTATAAATTAAAGTTATTCAAAATTATATTATAAATATAAATAAATATAAAAATCTACATATTTAAATAGTTAATTTTATCGTACAACTTTAAAAAGGTGCACATAAATAACATGGAAAGGAGTCATCAATCTTCTTCTTTTATGCCAATGATATCATTATTATGACGAGAGTCCCCATGATCTTGAAAACCAACTAAGAATCCTCAAGGATTTTTTGCTTCAATATGGGTATGGCTGTTAATCACGATAAGACTAAAGGTCATGATTATTAAATCAATAAGATCCCTTATGATGCCTTTGTATGAAAGGAGAACAACTTGGAGGAAGTGAATTAATACAAGTATCTTCAGGAGTTGATATTCACCACAAGCTTAATTAGCATTGAGAAGAAAGGATTATTGGGGGATGGAAAGCTTATTATGGGCTTGAAAGCAATTGTCAATCCAATTTGAACTTTAGAGTTGGGATAAGAGAAACTCTCTGTGAACTGTTGTTGCATTCTTTATGGATGTGAAGTATGGGGCTATAGTATCTCATTGAATCACGGAGAAAGATAGAGAAAATACAAAAGAATTTTATAGCCTATGATATAAAAATTAAAGAATACACCTATCCATCCTCCTACAAATTGCCTCTCCTATTGAGAGCATGGCTGTGACTAGATACCTAATGTGTAAAGAACAAGTAAAGCAACATGGAAGACAAGAGGCCCACCTAAAATTGCTTCCAAATCAAGTCCATAACCACCATCGAATCAAATGAGGATGGCATAAAGACATCCAATATTGGCTAAACTATTGGAATATGTAATGGAAGAAACCGTTTTGTAGAATAACTTGATACTATTAAAAAAAAGCGATCAAATCAAAATTTAAGGAAAAAATGTGATGTGATAAAGGTTAGAGGAAAAAAGAAAATAAAAAAAAAAAAAAAAAAAAAAAAAAAAAAAAAAAAAAAAAAAAAAAAATTATCTATCTGTTTTGCAGTGTAAAGAAA
The DNA here is from genome assembly GCA_010110895.2 of Picea sitchensis. NCBI lineage: Eukaryota > Viridiplantae > Streptophyta > Pinopsida > Pinales > Pinaceae > Picea > Picea sitchensis. The sequence goes on from SNQJ01S0075762.1 coordinate 6,179, forward strand.
AAAAAACATTGCTTCAAGATAAGAACAAGTCTCATGAGCTCCATAGTGAAGTTGGGCATTGGTTAATTCCTAAATGCCATGAGTTAGAAGAGTGTCTGCTGGCTGACACTAAAGAGGTTGAAGATGAAAGAACTTTCTCTTAGATTGTCAGCCTATATACCCATATTAGATCTTATTTTTCAAAATATTGATCACACTACCAACCTTCCTAACCTCTTAACTCAACAAAAGTATGGTGATCTTGGAAAGCTTCTCTTAAATGCTTTTAGAACACATAAACAAAATTATAAAGAATCTGAAGTAATCACTTACCCTCTTAAGGTCAGATAGATTAATTCCGTCTTAATAGACTTTAATCATCAAAGTAATTTATCATATTTGTGACAAGGTAAAATGTTAATGGTAAAAGACTAAAGCATTCTTATTGATAGATAAAAGCGATTAGAATCAGGTCGATGCAATTGTTTAAAAATGGGTGTAAAAACATAAAAACATGTAAAATAAGCTCAACTTCTAGCTTAACACGAGCATTATTCCTTCTAATATATATACTTTTTTTGTTTGTGATTTAATGCCGAGGACTGCGATTAACACAATGGCTTGGCTTAGCGACTGAGGGGCATCCTAGCATCAAAATCACCCGAGGGATCGCTTGCAGACTGAAATACCACCAACCACGAACATGGATTTGAATTTTTTGTCCCAAGTAGGTTTCGAGGCAGGTGACTTTAACATCCTGAATTGGCTTAACCACACTCCATCACCATTTGTCCTACACCTGGGGGACTTAAAAAGTTGAAGGACATGGGGTGGGCTTTGATCCACTGTAATGTACCTTGAATTAGGTACCATTTATTATAGTATCTACGGAGTTGCAACACCACGTTCGACCACTACCTCAAGGTGTCCCCATGGCTCGAGGTAAAGCCCTCCGAGGTGAACCTTGCTTAGCGGTGGCACCACCAAGCTTTCCACCATTGGATCCAACCCCTTTGGGCTATTCCTTCTAATATATTATGCAAATATTGTTTATGGAATTAATGAAAGGTAATAAAAAAATCATATAATACGATATATAATACGATTTAGAATGGAAGATTTCTCTTCATTTAGTTTTTTATTTTTTTATTTTTTGAAATGGTTTTGGCCTAAAGTGTAGAAAATAAATCTATTTTTTGGATGTCTATCTTTTTTAAATTTGAGGTGGTTTAATTGGGATGGTTATCAATATTATAAAACACTTCAGATTTCTTCAATTTTTATATGATTTTAGGATTAAAATAGCTTTTAAATGAAATTATAAGCTTTAAAGAAAATATTTTATGCTAGTAAATATAATAAGTTTGTTTCCAAGAGGACATTACATTCACTTCATGATTGTTTCCCATCATCAAGCCTTTACCAAATTTTTTCTACAACATTCATTTACAACAACGTACTTAAGATTAAATATTTTTGAATATAAAATTTATCAAAATACAAAAAATATTAACTAGACTTTTTTAGTGAATATCTAGAGTATCATTTTCCTTTGTACATGTATTCTTGCTTGTTGGAATACTTTTTTTAGTTCCTTGGAGACCCATACTATTAATTTTTGTGTAAAAACGCCTTCCTGGAGTCCAACTTGCTTCCTTGGACATCTGATCTACAGCCTTGTTTTATGTTCTGTAAATGTGATGTGATTTGAGTTGTATAAAACTTCCACACAACCTTCTGATTTTTTCCATCCATGGCTGCATAATTTTTTATCATTATTGAACGAGTCAATAATGATCTTAGAATCACCTACCAACATTAATCTTGTAACCTTAAATACATTTGCAAAATACAAGATTCACCATAAAGCTAAAAGTTCCCCTTTAATATGTGTCCCACACCCATAGTTCATTTTGATTTTTGAAGGTGGGCATTTTTAGAACAACCCCTTCCCATTCTTTTCCATGTCTGTGAGGCTCCATCAAAGAACCGTACTGCAAAATCTCAATCCAAGCAAGGAGGTCTGTTTTCTTTAACTATTGGACATGTTTGTAATCTCCCAAGGCTTGTAGGATGCAAGTACAAACTCTGCCCAAGCCTTAGGAAACACATTTTTCAAATATAATAATATTTCTATGTTTCCATACCTCCCAAAAGATGTAGCATGGAATTTCTTCCCCTATTGTCATTTTTCCCAATCCAAATTTTAAAGCAATTTTCTATCTCTCTACCCACCCAACCACTATGTAATATTAAATCCTTTTAAACATGGCCTAGATGGTTTTTATAAAGATACACTCAATAAAAAGGTGGTTTATTGTTTCCTCATGACTCCCACACAAAACACACTTGCTTGGTCCAATAATACCTCTTTTACTCTCGGGATGGGGTGTTAGTGGACTCCCAAGTGGAGAGGAAATGGATGGGAGCGGACATGGTCGCGATGTCTGAACCACGTGATGGGCCCGTGCCGCAGTACAGTGTCGTCCCAGGAGAGTAATGGCATTTAAATTCGGCATAATGGTCGAGGTGAGGGGCATTTACGCCACCCTTTTCTCCTCCGCCCTCCATATTATGGTTTGGCTCTTTGTATTTGGCTTTGCACCTTGTTTGTGGTCTGAAGGGCTCCTCCTTTCACGGCGCAAACAAAACCAGGCTTGCTTAGAGGCTATCTCCATTGTTTATCTGCAACTATGGTTCAACCCTGTCCAGACCTGCTCACCCGCACACATGAAAGAAAGGATTAGAGGAAAGCTGGAGAGGGGCTCACCCTGGAAGCCCCTTAGACCTCCGGTCTCGCCTTCAACCTCCCGGATGACCGGCTCCTCCTCCCATCTCCAAACTATGTCCCTAGCTGCCACCCCGCCACCTTTGCAATCCTTACACCTTCGCTCCGCGACAACCCTGCCACCTTTGCAGTCTTCGCTTATACACTCCATGGCTACTGTCCCGCGAGGTTTGAATCCAACTCCACGTTCTCTGCAGGACCCCAGGATGCAATTCATAGAGACAATGTCCTTCCCCAGATCCTAGAGCACATGGAGGAGTGCACCAACGGCTTTTGGAGAGTCCAAATGACTGCGTCTCCACCCTGCAACCCACCCTCGGCGGTGAGTACCTCGGAAGATTGATTGGTCATTCTGTATGACTTAGTCTTTGAGCTTAGGAGGGAGGTGGCGGACCTCAAATTTCAATTGCAGGCCACAGAAGAAAATGCCACTACCTTTCTTCATATCCTCTCAACTATACAATGGGATCTCTCCGGACGGCTCTACTCAGGAGGCACGATGCTTGAGATGGATAGCATGCTTCGGTATGTGAGAAGCAAAGGAAATGGCCGGAGGCATGTGACCCGATTGAGAACAAGGGCTGATGAGGAGGCGAAAGGAAAAGCGGTAGGACGACCAGCAGATAACATCGAGGGCAGGCAGGTGAATTGAGGACCTGCGAGGCCACGATGGATGAGCTATTTGCAGTGTTTAGCTCTCTTTCTTTACATTGCATGCAGTTTTCAAGTAGGCTCCTAGTCGGTGGCGGTCGATTATGAACTTTCGTAGTATTTTCTGAACCAACAACCTTCTAAGACTTGTGAATTGAATTTTGAGATGAATTTGTTTCCCCTCTGTTGGGGTAGTCCAGTAACTACAGCTAGTATCATATTGTATTTTGGCAACTTTTTTCAGCTTTAGCAGGCACTAAACATAATATATACTTCTTGCCAAAAATAATACCTCTTTTCCTCAAAAAAATCCCATGTAAGAATCATGGGTTGAAGCATTAACCAACTAAACTATTTTATTTTAGTAGTAAATGCGGGTTCCATAGTTTTGTGCAACAGTTTCTACCCTCTCCTTAAATAGAAATGCATTATAAGATAACTTTGCACTTATAAGTTTGAAATCAAAGAATAATAACATGTTACAAAAATATTTTTTTTTATTTTTAGTATTAAATTATGAAGGATAGAAAATCAAATAAAAATTTTATAAAATAATTGAGACATTTCAAAATTTTAATATGTGCATTTATTATAAATAATGATGATGATAATTTAATTTTAAATTCACAATTTAAATAAAGACCAAATCGATATATCAGACTCTTTTATTTGTAAGATAAGGATCCTTCCAAAACTATTCCAAATCAACTTTATCAACTAATCATTCTGTAAATTTAAATAGAAGTAACATATTTTGCAACTAATACGTAGTAATAATTAATTAACATGGGTTAAAAAATTCCATTTATTAACTTAAATAGGGTGATTATTTTATGAGGTTATGCATAGGAGCATGGTATAAAGGTACTTATTCCACCTTTCTTCGGGTTGGGTTATCTAAATAGTCAAATTAGCCATCCAACAATAAATTATGTGAAAATATTTTTATTTCATTTTATTTCAAATTCTTGATCATAAATGGAATGATATAAGTATCTCGTTTCAACCACTTAATCATAAATGGAGTGATATAAGTATATGGTATGGGTATTGAAATTTTACATTCAATTTGAAACCGTCAATACTGACTTGTTTTTTCCTTCTTTTAAGGATTTTATTCTCATAACATAGACTCTTATTTAATATATATTTCCTTCTTGTAAGGATTTTATTCTCATAACATAGACTCTTATTTAATATATATTAAATAACCAGAGTTGGATTATGGAGTTAGAGTCATAAATGAATGAAAATATCTCTATATATATTCATGAGAAAAACATTATAAGATGGAAGAAAGGGAACTTGAAACTTCAAATATTGAGGTTCTATAAATTTGTAAAACACATTGTTTAAAATTTGGGTGTTTGTTTTATTTTCGATTCATTATGTTCTTGGAGAATAATACAGAGTTGAAATAGAGAAAAACAATTTGCAACTTTGTCAAAGAATCATTTTGTAAGTTTAAATAAATAACATATTTTGCAAATAATACACTATTAATAATTAAATAGCATGGCTTAACAAATTCTATTTATTAACTTAAATAAGGTGATTATTTTAGGAGGTTGTGCATTAGGAACATGGTATAAAGGGCACTTATTCCAAGACACTTTTCTTCTAGCAGCTTATTGACTTGTTTTTTTTTCCTTTTTAGGTTTTGTCCTCATAGCATTTGGACTCTTATTTAATATATATCAAATACTAGTTGGATTATGGGGTTAGATTCATAAATGCTCTCTCTTTTCTCTCTCTCTATGGTTAGAACATGTGTTTACATATTATCTCTAGACTTTACCAATAGGTCTCATACATAATTTGGTGTAAAACGTCGGTGACCTATATATATATATATATATATATATATGTATATAACCTCTAAGGAGATGAAAAGAAAGGAAAAGTTGAAACTAAAATATTGGGGTTTTGGATTAAAAGCTCTACAAAAGTTGAATAAGAAAGAAAAACAATTCTGAGATAATTTTATATAAATTTGTTTTCTTATAAATGGTTTAATTAATTTTGAGAAATGAAATTTGATTTAAATAGTTATATTAAAAGTAAAATAACTAACTTTTAAGTAATATCAAATTTAAAATCTATTAATAAACTAAATTTGTAGTAGAAAAAAATTATTATGAGTGAAAATATTGAAATTTCAATATATATGTATATATATATGTCGTTTTTGAAATAAGAAATTGAATGTAATATAATTTATAATCTGTTTTTGAAATAAAAGTGAATGTAATATAATTTTATAATAAAGAGTATTTTCACAATGTGATAAATCTATTCAATTACTAACATATTTATAATTACACTTTTTGTTTATAGGAAATATTCAAATAGTAGTGCGTTGATGCTGTCATTTTATTGTTGATTTATTAGTCAAATGTTAAATTGCCCATCATCATATCCATCTTCATGTAATATTCAATTTTGTTTAGAAAAATCTATATTGGTCATTCCATCTCCTCATCATATCCATCTTCATGCAATATTCAATTTTGTTTAGAAAAATCTATATTGGTCATTCCATCTCCTCATCTTATGTAGGTGGAATTCCAAAAATAAGGGTCCCAAAATGTGGACTTAGTTTTTTTTTTTTTTTTTTGGCAATGAACATAATTCTTGGGCCTAGTTTAAATGTTTTAGATTTTTACCTTTTTTGGAATTTTTTTTAAGAAAGTTTAGACTACACCTAATTGTTAAGATAGACTAACATATAATGTTTGTTAAAAGTTTTAACTTTTCTAGTAAAATGTTTTGACTCATGTTTTATGAATGAATGAAGTTATTAGATGTTTTGATTTTTATTAACATATTTTTATAGAGTTAATATATCTTTTTAATTAAGATGTTTTGAATCATGTTTAATGCATGAAGTTATTAATTTTTTTATTTTTATCAATATATTAGATGTTTTGTTTTGACTTTCTGCATGGCAAAGTTAAGAGTTAAGGTTAGAGTTCTATAATTGGTTCATGGTCATCTAAAATATCAAAGTTTACTATTTGGTTGTATATGGGGATATCTGATATTAAATAATCAACAACACTGCTACCCAACCCATGGATACAAGTCATCCTATTAGAATTTGGCCACTTCTTTAGACCATTGCAAATTATTAAATCTTGAGAACCATAGAGCTTGATTAACTCAATACCAAATAAATTCTTAATCAGTCTTCAAAGTTTCTTTTGTAACTGTTAGCTAAGACAAGGTCCTCATCTAGCTAAAGAGGATTAGGGTTGGATTCATTACTTAAAATAACAATTTGATTGGTTGTAGCTCTATCATTAAAGTCTCCTAACATGATGATATTACCTTCATTTTTCATATTGTAGATATCTTGGTCTAAGTTTTTGTATGGAAAATTCTTATCTAAATTATTTTTTGTATAAAATGTAGAGTTAATAGGTTCAAAATAACATATTCCTATATAAATCTTCTTAGATTTAATATCATATATCTCCATCCATATGTAGTGATTGAGATGATATTTCTTATGAAGTCGGATGTGAGGATAGATGTTTGTTTTTATGTAACATGATATGCCTGCAATCCCTCCATAGGAGGATTTCTTGTTCCATGTGGTTCACAAAACAAATCCTTCAATATTAAGGACCTTACATTCTTCATGCTCCCAAGTTTCAACTAAGAGAATAATGTCAATGTCACTTGAGATCCAACTGAGTATAGGCCCTTTACTCCATGGAAAACCAAGGCATTTCCAAAAGAGGATCCGTATGTCCCAAATTGTTATATATCATTGTCCTTTTGGTATTTATCCCTAATAATAGCTTTTTGGTTCCTAATTATTGCCCATTTTCGTTCCTTTCTAGCTTCATTTACCTTTTGAGTCTCCTTCCTTACTTTAGCTTGATCTTTTGGAATGGGATATTCTTTTATAAATATTTGAGACCCTTTTAACTTCAGAGTTTTACTAAGTATATGGTATTTATGGGAATTAGAGTTTACCATAACTTGAATCAACCTATCTTTATGTTCAATTGTTTTTCCCAACCTTTATTCTTTCTTGACTATTTCTAATGCTTCTTCACCTTTATGTTATTTTATACCAAAAATTATGAGGTTCAATGCTCTTTTGTTAGGCTCATGGTCTAACTCTATGAGATTATTCATTTCTCTTTGATAGTTTTGATATTCAATTTGTGTTCCAAGCTATTTAGGGACAAATTTTAATTAGCTTATCTTCTAACTCTTTAATTTTGTCCCTAAGATTGTTATTTTCATCCAGGTATTCTTCTTTGGTTGATTTCTTTTGTTCTTGGCTGTCTTTTTCTATTTCTTGTAATCTAGCCTCCATATTGTAGTTTATTGTCCATCTGTCTCTCAATAATGTCTTTGAAGGATCTAAATTTATTACCAAGTAAATTGCTAGTAACTCACTTAGAAACATTGCTACTAATTCACTTTGAGGTTTGACTTCTCTAAGTTTTTCTATTGAATCTATAAATTCCTGCAAACTATGTAAATTTACTTTGTTAGGCCTTCCTCTATTAGATTTAGGCATCCTATCCAAAAAAAAAAAAAAAAAGAAAGTGTACACTTACTAGTCATTTTTATTATTATAATCATTTTTATTATTATAATGTAGTGATTATCAAAAATATATTATAATTATAATTTAATGGTTATGAAAAAATAAAAAAATAAAAAATTTCAATTGAATTAAATAAATAAATATAAATTAAATTATTCAAAAAATATATTATAATTATAAATAAATATAAAAATCTACATATGGAAATAGTTAATTTTATCGTACAACTTTTAAAAGGTGCACATAAATAAACTTAAAGTATATATATTTATGTTTTGAAGTAAAATATTAATATTAAAACTACATCAATTCTTTATTATTAGAAAAAAACGGTTAGAATCAAGTCGATGCAATTATTTAAAAATAGGTGTAAAAACATTAAAATTATATATATATATATATATATATATATATATATATATAAAAAAAGCTCAACCTCTAACTAATTTAGAAACTTATTATTCCTTATAATATATGATGCAAATATTGTTTAGGGAATTAATGTTAAAGGTAATAAAAATAATCATATAATACGAAATTTAAAAACATATTATTTCTTATAATATATTATGCAAGTATTGTTTAGGGAATTAATGTTAAAGGTAATAAAAATAATCATATAATACGATTTAGAATGGAAGATTTTTTCTCTAGTTTTTTATTTTTATTTTAAATAATTTTTAATATAAAATTAATAATTTTTTTTTTAATTAAATTGTTTTCAGTTTTTTGTCTTGAATGTACATTTTATCCATCATCAGGGACTAAAAAGCTAAAGCAATTTAATTAAAGATGAACATCCATATTACTAACTATGAAAACCTTTGTTCTTTTATTTTTATATGATTTTAGGAATTAAAAATATGTGTTTTTTTTATAAGATTATAAGTTTGAAGTTAAAGAATGATAAGATATTTACACAAATTAATTTTTTAATATTAAGTATGAAGGATAGAAACCCAAATGAAAATTTTGTAAAATGATTGATATATTTCAAAGTTTTAATAATTTTTTTATTTATTATAAATAATGATGATGATAATTTAATTTTAGATTCACAATTTAAATAAAGACCAAATCTATATATGAGACTCTCTTATCTGTAATATAAAGACCTCAAAAGTATATTAAATTGTTCCAAATCAACTTTGTCAACCAATCATTGTGTAAGTTTAAATAAATAACATATTTTACAAATAAAACACTATTAATAATTAAATAATATGGATTAAAAAAATCCATTTATTAACTTAAATAGGGTAATTATTTTAGGAGGTTATGTATTAAAGCATTGTATAAAGGGCACTTATTCCACCTTTCTTCTGGTTGGGTTACTTAAATAGTCAAATTAACATTCCAACAATAAATTATGTGAAATATATTTTTATTTCAATTTATTTCAAACCCTTGCCCAAAAATGGAATGATATAAGTATCTGGTTTCAAACCTTTAACCACAAATGAAGTGATATAAGTATCTGGTATGGATGTTGAAATTTTACATTCAATTTTAAACCATTAACATTAACTTGTTTTTTCCTTCTTTTAAGGATTTTATTCTCATAACATGGATTCTTATTTAATGAATGAAGCATGGCCAGCGCAAGGGCTCTGCCATCGAGTTATCATGATTCAGCGGAGAAGGTTATCATGATTCACTGGAGAAGCGGGCAAGCCCGCACCGACTTTTTATCTAATAAATGCATCCCTTCGAAAGAGTCAGGACTTGGTGCATGTATTAGTTCTAGAATTACTATGGTTATTCGAGTAATAGGGTACCATCAAAAAAATTACTCTGGTTTCCTCTCCATAATTTAACCCTAATTCTTTATCACCCGTCACCACCATGGTAAGCCTTTATCCTACCATTGAAAGTTGATAGGATTATGGGATTAGAGTCATAAATGAATTTAATATATATTAAATAAAAGTTAGATTATGAGGTTAGAGTCATAAATGAATGAGAATCTCTCTCTTTATATAAGAAAGAAAGAAAGAAAGAAAGTATTTTTAACGTTCACGAGGCTAAAAATAGCCTATGGGACATATTGTTTTTCCATCTGGCTTTTGTATTCGGCCCTTTTCCTGTGAAACACTCTAAAATGAAAGAAAGGGAAATTGAAATTTCAAATATTGGGATTCACATATTGTTTAAAATTTAAGATGTTATTTTATTACTAGATTCAATATGTTTATGAAGAGCTCTTCTAATACAAAGTTGAAATAGAAGAAAAACAATTTACAAGTAATTTTGTATAACTTTGTCAACCAACCATTTTATAAGTTTAAATAAATAACATATTTTGCAAGTAACACATTATTAATAATTGAATAACACGGGTTAAAAAATTCCATTTATTAACTTAAATAAGGTGATTATTTTAGGAGGTTGTGCATTAAGAACATGATATAAGGGAACTTATTCCATGATACCTTTCTTCTCATTGGGTTACCTAAACAGTGAAATTAATAGTCAAATTAACAATCCAACAATAAATTAAGAGAAAATATTTTTATTTTACTTTATTTCAAACCCTTCAACACAAATGGAGTAATATAAGTATCTGGTTTCAAACCAATGACAAAAAATGAAATAATATAAGTATTTGGTAACACAAATGGAGTAATATAAGTATCTGGTTTCAAACCAATGACAAAAAATGAAATAATATAAGTATTTGGTATGAGCTTTGAAATTTTACTTTCAATTTGAAACCATCAACATTGACTTGTTTTTTCCTTCTTTTAAGGTTTTTATCCTCATTTTCCTTCTTTTAAGGTTTTTGTCCTCATAAAGTGGTCTTTTATTTAATACATATTAAATAAGAGTTGGATTATGGGGACTCTTATTTAATATATATTAAACAAGAGTTGGATTATGGGGTTAGAGTTATAAATGTTTTTTTTTTCTCTCTATATATGGTTAAGAACATTTGTTTTTTATACTTCTCCAACTTAACCACTAAAATTGTTGGGCTGAGGTCTCATACACCAATTTGGTGTCTGTCTTGATCTTGACCTTTATATATATATAAAAGTTGAAACTAAAAATATTGAGATTCTCACTATGAAGTGCAAAACAAATTGTGTAAAATTTGAAGTGTTATTTTGTTACTGGATTCAATATATTCGTGGAAATCTCTGCAAAGTTGAAATAAAAGAAAAACAATTTGCAGATAAGTTTGTATAAATTTATTTTCTTATAAATGATTTAGTTAATTTTGAGAAATCAAAATCTCATTTAAGTACTTTTATTATATGTAAGATACTTTAAAAAAATTGTAAAAATAAAATAACTAACTTTAAGTAATATCAAATTCAAAATCTATTAATAAACTAAATCTATTAACTAATATAATATGAAAATTATGTAGTGAAAATATTGAAATTTCATAAATTCTTTTTAATATATATTAGAATATCATAGTTTGTTTTTTAAATAAAAGTGAATATCAATTTTCAACACTGTAATATTTAATTTTATAATAAAGAGTATTTGCACAATCTGATAAATCTATTCCATTACAAACATGTTTATAATTACACTTTTTGTTTATATTACATGCTTTTAAGAAATATTCAAATAGTAGTGTGTTGATAGGTAGCATTATATTGTTGATTTATTAGTCAAAAGTTAAATTATCCATTCTCATGTAATATTCAATGTTGTTTAGTAAAATGGATATTGGTCACTCTATATCCTCATTTCATCCAGTGGAATTTCAAAAATAAAGGTTCCAAAATGTGGCTCAATCTCCCAAAAAACTGCCTATGGTAATGAATATAATTCTTGGGTGTAGTTTAAATGTTCTAGGTTTTTTTTTTTTTTTTTCGAAAAAATACAATATTCAATGTTGCTTAGCAAAATGGATATTGGTCACTCCATCTCCTCATTTTATTTAGGTGGAATTCAAAAAATAAGGTTCCCAAAATGTAGACTCCTCCCAAAAAACTGCCTATAACAATGAACATAATTCTTAAATGTAGTTTAAATGTTCTAAGTTTTTATCTTTTTTAAAAAAAATTCCAAAAATATTTATACTACACCTAATTCTTGAAATAGACTAACCTGTAATGTTTGTTAGAAGTTTTAACTTTTCTAATAAAATGTTTTCATTCATATTTAGTAAATGAAATTATTAGATGTTTTGATTTTTATTAACAGATTTTTATAGAGTTAATATATCTTTTTAATTAAGATGTTTTGAGTCTTGTTTAATGAATAAAGTTATTAGATGTTTTGATTTTTATCAACAGATTTTAATAGAATTAATATATCTTTCTAATTAAGATTTATCAAAAAATTAATAAATTAAATATTTTTATTGATATTATTTAATCATTTTATTTTTTATTTATTTTAATAATATATTTATTAATTTTAATTATGATTTAATTAATTTTAATTATATATAAATATAAAATGTATAACAGATTACCGGTGTTCACTCTTTTTGCCTTATTAATTGTTTTATCTATATTAATTTATGGAGTTATTAAAAAAATTTAGTATTTTTAAAAGGCTAAAGAAATAGTTTGTTAAATGTTACTGAATTTTTTCAAGTTTTTAAATTTATAATTTTATTTATAATCGTTTTTAATAATGTATAATTTTATTTATAATCATTTTTAATAATGTATAGACGTTTACACTTAATCATCAGGTTGAGTGGAAGTTTATGAACTTATACCCAATTTATTTTCAAAAATATTTATTAAAATATTATTTTGAAATTTTAAAATAAAATTTATAATTTCCAAATTAAAATAAATAAAATTATTGAAAAAACAAACTAATAATTTTTTTTTAAAAATCGAGATTATCCCTAATGCGATGTAATGAAATGAATTCTCCTTAAAAAACTGTGGCCAATGTGACAACGTGGATAAAATTGATTACGGCTGTTAAACTTCCCGGCCACGCATTCACGCATGTAAAAACGCATTCACGCATGCATTCACACAGTAACGCTGAAAATCCACGCATTCATGCCAGGCCCACGAAGGTGGAGTGCGGGAGGCATTCACGAAATGTTAATTTGGCTGGTTTTATAAAATGAAAGGATGGTTTTATAAAATGAAAGGATGGTTTGCAAAAAGAATGTGGTTGGTGAAGGCCAAAGGTTTAGTTTAATTTAAAAAATGAAACCCTAATCACTCATACGTGGCAATAAGCTAACCACCATAGTAAATTTTAAATATGATTAAGTAAAAGTAAAAAAATAAACATGTAAACTTATGTCTTTATAATAGTGAGGAAGTTAGTAGTTGAAATCACAACCATTGATTTATTGGGACTACGAAAAATATTCCATCAATATTTAATCTTGTCCATACAAAATTGATTAAGCACTAAAAACCTATTAAATGTGCCCATGATCAATAGATATACGCCTTTCAGCGTAACAAGGATAGCTTCCGTCTGTAAACGCAAATATCACTAGGGTTTCTAATTTCTAGTACTTTCTACTAGGGTTTGTAATTTATAAAAGGACCTGAAATGCTCGCTTTTACCTGCGTTTCTTTTTGTTGTTTTTACAGTAGAGGGAGCATCCAGTGAGACTGATCAATCGTGAATACTGAGGAAACAATGGCTACTACGATGAGCATTCAAAGTATTTTGAGTTACTTGCTCTTGATGGGAATCCTTTGCTGCGTCCATGGATCGGAGACATTGATGGGAGAAAGAAAAGTAGCGCCTCCGAATATAACAAGCCTCGATATACAAAATGATCCAGACGGCGTAGCACAAATTGTCCGAGAGTAAATAAATTTTCCACTGCAACGTTACATTGAGTTTGTGCATATATCTCTTGTTTGTTATTTTTCTTTGAGTTTGTTCGTCTATCTCATGTTTGTTATTTTGCTTAATGTTTGAGGCCGAATTTGATTTAATGTATTATGTATATATTGTGTACTAAATCCCAACAATAAACAGAGGCAGCAATAAGAACGGCAGAAAACAAGGGCGAGATCTGGCGGTTTTGACATGTGGAACAGGTAATCCCATCGATGACTGCTGGCGGTGCGACCCCAATTGGGAGAGCAACAGAAAACGGCTGGCAGATTGCGGCATTGGATTTGGAAAGGACGCCATTGGAGGCAAATATGGCAAGTTTTATGTGGTGACGGATGCCCGTGACGATCCGGTAAATCCGGCCAACGGCACTCTGCGTCATGCTGTGATTCAGACAGAGCCCCTCTGGATCATCTTCCAGAGAGACATGGTCATCAAGCTCAAGGAAGAGCTCATCATGAACAGTTTCAAGACGATCGATGGTAGAGGCGCCAGNGTAAATCCGGCCAACGGCACTCTGCGTCATGCTGTGATTCAGACAGAGCCCCTCTGGATCATCTTCCAGAGAGACATGGTCATCAAGCTCAAGGAAGAGCTCATCATGAACAGTTTCAAGACGATCGATGGTAGAGGCGCCAGCGTCTACATTGGTAATAACGGCCCGTGCTTCACCGTTCAGAATGTGACCAACATCATCATTCATGGCCTCTACATTCAAGATTGTAGACCTGCAGGAGACCATCTGGTAAGAGACTCTCCAACCCATGTTGGGTTTAGACAAATTGCTGAGGGAGACGGGATTACCATCTTCACCGGAAGGCACATCTGGGTGGATCATTGCTCCATGACTAACTGCGCAGATGGTCTTATTGACGTAGTCGAGTCATCCACCTCTATCACGATCTCAAACAACTACTTCACTCGCCACAGCAAAGTGAGCTTAGATTCATTCATTGCCCATTAAGAAATTCATTTATTGCAGTTTGCTGTGATTTATTCTTCTTCTTGTAGATTGACGATGATAACATGCGTTGGTTTCTGTGTAGGTGATGCTATTCGGTCATAGTGACAACTATCCCGAGGATAGAATCATGAAGGTAACGGTTGCATTCAACCATTTTGGTAAAGGTCTCAGTGAACGAATGCCAAGGTAAATACTTCCGCCTCGAGATCTCTTCCAACTATTCCACTGACAAGGTCTTGGCCATGAAATTTGGTGTGGGCTAACTAGGAGCATTCTTCCCTCTGAGTAGGTTTTTTTGGTGGTCTGTTTTTAAATTTTGGGTTAATTTAAAACTTTGTTTGATTTTTTTGAGAATTTGGATTGATTTAAAATAAGATTTTTTTTTTATATTATAATTTTGAAAGATTTTAAGATACATGAAACTTTGATTCATGTTAAACTCAAACTACTCTTGGAAATCTAACCAAATTCAAGATCATTAAACAGATTTAAACGGATCTGCTGTGAAATTAATCTACTCCTTTACTAATGCCTTGATTAAACCAATGCAGATGCCGATTTGGACAGTTCCATATAGTAAACAATGATTATACTGAGTGGGAATATTATGCCATCGGTGGAAGTTCAAACCCCACCATCTTGAGTCAAGGCAACAGATTCCTTGCTTCTGGAAAGCCAGAAGTTAAAGAGGTTACTAGGCGGGAGAGCACGGTTTCAATTAATGTCTGGAAGTACTGGAACTGGAAATCAGAAGACGATATGCTTCTGAACGGTGCAAACTTCACCCAATCGGGATCGCCACGGTCTATAGCCTATACAGGTGCATACAGTGTGAGACCCAGGAGTTCGGCCTTTGTGGGACAGCTCACGAAGAACGCAGGCGTAATCTCCTGCCGGAGAGGAGCTCGCTGCTAAGTTCATGTCCTAACCCACCAACAACACAGCAACACCATGTTCAAGTTCAACTAGCCAGCGATTCGTGTTCCTTTTCCTTAATGTCTTTCCATAATTTCCTTTTCCTTTTTTTATGTTTGCAGAGCAATTTTGTGCACCTCCCAAGCCTCCATGATAATGTAGGTGGCTTGCATCAATAAACTGTATTTGTGTTTTGAGACCAATATCATGACTTTGAGTGAGTTTCTCTATGTGAAGTTTACTTTTGCGTGCTTGAGATAGCTGTGCATGGCAGAAAAATGACTTCAGTTCCAACAATATTTATTTAGTTAAATTAAAAGTTATTAATTATATTTGGTTATTTAAATTAAAAGTTATTGGTTATATTTGGAACATATAAGTGGCCAATAAACCTATTACTATATATTTTTTATATACATGGAAAAACCAACTTCTTTTTTCAATAAATATTTAAAAAAAAAACCATCATAAAATAGTTTGTAATCAACAAACTCTTACACTTATACTCTTACACTTATTTTGCAGATAACATCTTAAAATATGGCAGGTAATGAACAAACTCTTATACTCATTTATTAATTAATTAGTGTTTTGAATAAAATGTTTATTCTTTATTTGTTTGGCATTGAATTAGTTTAAAAAAATAAAATTTGAACTCTTACATATATTTTGTTGAAAATGTCTTAAAATATAGTGTAATCAACAATCTCTTATATATTTAATTAGTGTTTTGAATAAAATGTTTATTGTTTATTTGTTTTGTAATCAACAATCTCTTACATATTTAATTAGTGTTNGTTGAAAATGTCTTAAAATATAGTGTAATCAACAATCTCTTATATATTTAATTAGTGTTTTGAATAAAATGTTTATTGTTTATTTGTTTTGTAATCAACAATCTCTTACATATTTAATTAGTGTTTTGAATAAAATGTTTATTGTTTATTTGTTTTGTAATCAACAATCTCTTACATATTTAATTAGTATTTTGAATAAAATGTTTATTGTTTATTTGTTTGGCATTGAATTAGTTTTTAAAAATAAAATTTAGCAGAGTGTTTTAGTGTAATCAACAACTTCTTACATTTAATTAGATTAGTGTTATTTCATATTTCTAACATTTAATTAGATTAGTGTTATTTCATATTTCTAATATTTCAACTTTTTTCATGTTATTTTTCAAATTTTATTTATGATTAGTTTTAGTAAATCGATTTGTGAATATTGTTGTGATGACAATGTTCTCTTAAAAGGTCGTAAGTTCAAATCCATAGGGGGTAGGGTATGTATACCGACTTTACCAGTCAAATTGTTGCTGTGACTTGACTGTGACCTTAAAAATAGATTATTATTATTATTATTATATTAAATTCTAAAAAAGGAATTTTTAAGTTTATTGAAAAAAATACATTTTTTAAATTTAATTTTAAGATTCGAAAATAATTGATTAAAAAATTGATTTGATTTTTGAATTCATCAAAATTGGAATAATGAAATTTTTTGTTTTTTTTTTATTCAAAATTTTCAAATTTAATAATGGTTAAATTTTAAAATAGATCCATAGGGGTGAAGAGTAAGATAAGAGTCCATGCAATTAAGGTAAAATCTTACTACATAATAAAATTGGCATAAATAATCTATGCATAATGGTTAAGTTATGGAGTAAATTGTTAGAAATTAGGGATCAATCAATAAATTTGAGAGGGAGGAAGGGGATTAGACCTTGGGGTT
>SNQJ01S0075763.1:1243-19501 GCA_010110895.2 Picea sitchensis
TTTGGTTGCACTTGCAGAAATAACGCCTTACAAGACCCTATCAAAAGTTTCACCCACTCCATTATGGGTCGTACACCATCACCAAGGATGTGGGTGATATTTTTTTTGAGCTCAACATTCCTCCTTTCCTTGTCCTACACCCAATGTTCAACATGGATCTCCTTCGACCTTATTTCCCACCATTATTGGACACCTCAGAGGTAGCAGAAAAACTGAAACCAACATAGATCAACCCCGACTACATACAACAAGAATATAGTGATCAGATTGTGGAAAAATAGGTCAAGGGTACTCGCCAACAAAGGATCCAAATTTATCAAGTTGTCAAAGCAGGGCAACTCCTACACCAAGGAAAGTGGCTCACCATGGGCCAAATTCAGTAGGAATTTCCTCATCTAATGGGGGAACTCAACACAATGGATATCATTGATTCCTAAGGGGGGAGGATTCATCCATATGGATTTTGGTGGCATCCCACCTATTCCAGCTGGCTCATTTTGGCATTTTTCTAGTTTGGCAGTTTTTTCCTAGTTTTCAGGTCCTTGACTTTTGGGGTCGTTTTGAGGCCCTCAACAACGTTTTTAGGGATCTCCATAGATAAATTGTGGACAAAGACAAATTCTTACAGAAACATGAGTGGTCCTCGGATAGACCTTTTCAATGGGCTATCATGTGCATAAAACAGAGATCATATGAAAAAGTTACGACATTGGGAAGTTGATGTACTAACTTACCCAAACAGTGCCCACATGAATTTTGTCACTTCATCTCCTAGGGTTATTATTTTGAATGTATAGGTTTTTTTTTAAATTCCTGCTTATTTTAAAAATTATTTCAGAGCTTCATTTTAATCATCTTCTTGCGAATGAGCGCAGCCATCACATGTCTTCTCAGAGATAAGCTTCCACCATTCTAGCAAGCTTGTTTTTTGCTACATTTTATAGTTTCAACTTGTTTCCTTATTGAATAGAAACCATTTTTAGTGTATATTTTTTATTCTGTGTCAAACATATTTTGATATTAATCTATAGTCATTTTTTTCTGCTCATAAAATCCAGATTACAAGTTTTATTATATTGTTATCGGACTAATCGATAGGTGCGGACACTAACAGATCTCCCTAGGTCCACCTGGATCTAGAACAAAACAGGACAGGACATGACTCTTTCTCTAAGTTATGACTATTGAATTAGCTAAAAAGGAGGAACAAGTGAAATATCTTTGTATCACTTCCTTAGGTATTTGTTGCTCTCGCTTCACTCCGACGCTCTCGTGAGGTCAAGACCAAGACAACACAAACCAACCAAAGTGAAGATAGCAAAATGTATTCAATTGTCAACTTATGTGTATGATCAAGGAATTACACAATAAAGTAAGAATGACTTTATTGGAAAAGGACATGTTGTTGTATCATATTAATCAAAAGTAGAAGATACAACCTGATCAACTTGATGTCGCAAGCTTCCTTTTGGTGACTCTTGGTTCCAACACACACACTTGCTCTGTCCTTGCATGAAGAAGATCCAATTCCTCTTGATAGACCTACTAGAGTCTCCAAGCTTCTATCCAAGCTGGGTTCTTCACACAATTCCTTCACCAATTCTCCAATTAATATTGCTTAACCTTTTCGATGAGAATCCTATCAATATATAGGAGAGGGTGAGATGGTTACATGGATGAGAATGAGTCCACCAAATTAGGGAAACCAGTAAAATGATAATCATTCAAATGCCAACCCATTTTCTAGAAGATTCCCTTCTAGAACCCTCGAGACTTCTTCTCTATTCCAAGATTGAAAAAAAGTGTTCACCCTATGTATAGAGAACAGTGTGAGAAGTTCGCACCCTAGCTGAAGGTGGCCTACAAGAATGGGTCATTCTCGTACCCTAGGCTATAAGCAGCCTACGAAATCACTTTGAAAATATGTTTTCTGGAAGGAGATAAATGCCACTTTTTTCAGGAGAAATTTCTTGTTGGGAGCTTGAGTACACCATTGTCAATACACCATCAACATGACCAAAATCATGTGTAACAAAATGTCCCCCAAAGTATGAGGCTGGAATCAGTGACAACTGAAATACTTTGTAAACTGCGTGTGTGTGTCGGAAACCAGGAGCGCACCTAATTGAAAACATGCAAACAACCAAGCATCTGCAGAATACCATACTAGTTCTGAGGTAGGCATTCCCATACTCAGATCACAGATTGATGACATCATAAACATAGGTCATGGCCACCAATCATACACCATGGATCCATGTCGTCAAAATATCGCATAGCCACCAAGAATACACTGTGGATCCATGCAAGAAATTTCAAATAAAGACGAAATAGCCACGAGACATACAAAGTCGATTTATGTGTCAGTAAATTATACATATTCTATCGCAGCCTAGATCAAAGAGATGAGACCCAGGTTATTCAATCTCGTCACCTGAAAGTATGAATCTAACCATGTGATTACATGTGTTGAAGTCGAACATGGTAGAAACCACTTGATTACCGGTCATTGATGAAACCGTTAACAAGTGCGAGGGAAATAACCATTAATGTCAATGACTCCCAAGGTACACTAGTACAATCCACCGAATGTGAATAAATGAGTTGAGGTCAAACATCCAACAGAATCTCCTGATCAGGGGTCAATGATGAAAACCCACTATCGAAAGCGAGGAAACCTGCCATCGAGGCATGCAAGTTCCAAGGTAGCAAATGATTTCTAAGTCTTGTTTCCAGATAATGAGCTGGAGTTGACGAAACAAAACTCATCACAGGAGGGCCTTGATGTATCCCCCATTAATGACACAAAATGAGTAACAGATTTTGAAGGTAGAACAGAGTATCATGTAAGTTGAACTGGACATAGGGAAGGCCGACATAGAGAGAATGGACAACTGCAGATGGCCGACTCAATTTTGGATGAACTTCTCTTGAACATATGAATGACGCAACCAATGATTTGGAAACATTGACTCAGAGACGACGCAAGGTACGTCCTTGTAGCAAATCGAATGAGAGATGAATGGATTTCCCAAACCAGCTTCAGATAATGAATAAGGGGGTGTCATGTTCAAGAGTGACACTTACTGCCAATAATATGAATAGGAACACATCCCTTTCCCAAATTTTCCCCCACCATTTATGGCAAGTACCTCTTTATTTTTACGCAAGCTTGAGGAGGATAACATATTCTTTTTTATGTATGCTCATCCTTTGGATAAGTCCTTTGTAGTATGTTTAACGAACCCTAGGAAGGAGTGGTTCAGTCCCATTACAGGTCTTTCGATGTTTGTTTAACAAGTCCAAAGATAGAAAACTCGAAGGTTTTTCATGATTATAGAGTTTAGAAAAACACTTAAAAGAGAACTCTCTCAATTCCTTTTTCGTAAAATAGTCTGATGAGACTGAAAAAGAGATAAATTATCACCCAACAGATGCTTTCTTCAAATACTTTAATGAGCGTGAAAATAGCAAGGTCGCTCGGCAATCTTTTCATGTTTAGAGAGTCTGAAAAGAGCTTAAAGAGGACTCAAAGGGGTTCCTTTTTTGTATAACCTTGTTGAGCCCGAAAAAGTGATAAAGTATGCTCGATCACGTTCTCATGTATTTTTGAGCGTGAGAATGGACAAATACCAAGCTCGAGTTTTTGTGCAAAAAAACATAAAAAACAACTTAAATGTGCGATGAAAAGAGAAAAAATATCTGCATCCTTGTGTATGAACATTGAAGTCATTATGTCTGCAAAAGTCACACTCATAAGGGTATTAGGCATTAGGTTTAATAAATAAAACAATTATAAAAACCACTAAAAAGGGCAAAAAGTAAATATAAGTGGGTAAAAGTTCTTTTTACCATAGTCATTGTAACTTTGCCAATATTTTAGCCGAAAACCCCTCTTTTGCCCTTGAATTTCGGCGCTCGATTTCGGAAGGTACGAGCATCCATTTGACGAACCGTCTCTGGTAGTGAGGTAAGCTCCTTGTATTCTATCTTTTCGTGGTTCAATTTTTCATTTTCATTGGTAAAATTCAAGTTTTTGAGCTTGTTTTAGGGTTTAAATTTGCGCTCATCCATTCTCGCAAGCCAGCCACACGGGACCCGTGAGAATGCATGATTCTCGCAGGTGGCTCCAAAGGCACCTGCAAGAACCTCACATTGTACCTAAAGGGCACCTGCGAGAACCACAAAGTGAAAAATTTCTTTGAAGTTTGCTCAATAAAAAAGATACCAAGTCTTGAAGAGAGTTGCTGACCTTCTTCTTATGTGTCTTATGAAAGCATTTGGTTGTCACCATGGTTCTAGAATGGCATGAAAGAGAGCATGAAGAAGATGATGTTATTGTTGGGAATAACCTGGGCACTGTTGCCACTTTGAGAGACTGTGGTTTCCTGAAATTCTTTCGTATCCCAGGTATGAGGGCCCAAGTTAGACTGTTGAAGTACCTCGTTCATATGTGGGATGCGGACCAACAAGTATTCCACGTAGGAGTCCACACATTGTCCTTGGATATCAAAGATGTTTACTTCTTAACAAGACTATCATGGCATGGTTACCATGCTAGCTTGACTGGTAGTAGAGGTGGTGGGCTACCTATGAGTGAATTCTATCATTTGTACTATGTTCCAAAGGTAGAAAGGAACAAATGAAAATTGGCCATTTGGGGGGTACAGGATTTGACCCTTCGCACTATTTTGTTCACCATTGCTCATATGGCTGGGAGAGATGCTCCACATGTGGCTCTCTAGAGATACTTTTAGTATGCCATAGAGTGTATTGAGCCTCGGGTCTTTAACTGGGCAGACACAGTCCTTCGTAGCGTGAAGAGGTAGTTGACCAAATGTAGGAGAGGTGGCCTGAAACAATTTGGGTACAGGTCTTTGTTGGTGTCCTTCTTTCTTGAGAGGGTTCCCTTGCTAAGGCTGCAGGTTGAGTGGGGTTTACTAGCTCCAAAGGATTCGAGAATGCTGAAGTGGTGCAACCTCATGGCCTGGCATGTAGCTAGACCAATCATCAAATACAATGGTTCTTTCTTTGATTGGTTGCGACCATAGATGTTGATGGTCGATGATTATGCCTATGCCGAGTTGGACTTTCGAGAAGATTCAGACTTGGCCCTACCCGAGGGTGCTCAATGGGGAGATCTCGGTAAGAAGTACACATTTTTACTTTTTAAATGTTTTTGTGAATTTTATCATATGCAAATGTTTTTATGTTTGTCCAAGGTCTAATTACAAAAATTCTTTTTTGATGACACAGACATGGGGCCTTATCGATCTCTAGGTACTTCTCCTATTCAACGACAAGGAGAGTTGCAGGGATGATTTTAGGGGCTAAATTTCTCTCATGGGCTAATTTTCCATGGTTTTTCCAAAAACGAGATTCGTTATTTTAGAAATGATTCACCCAAATTCTATAAGATAAAATTATTTTACCTTAAAAATCGCCAAAAATTTATAAAAACTATATAAAATCCTTAGAAATTTGAATATTTTAACAAAAATATCGTCAATCATTTATAGTTGGCATATGACGGATTAGTAAGATTCACCAAGGTTTCTACATTTTAAAATAAATTTCCATCCTTAAAATCATCCCTAGAGAGTTGGCTCCAGTGCCACGATGGGACGCTGAGGATTATGAAGCAGTGGAACAAAACTTAGAGGGTTTGATTGTAGACATTCCAGACATGCCTCTTGGAGAGGTTCCACAACGTTATCAGTGTCATACAGTGGGGGTGTTAGAGTCTGTTGGCCGACTGCTTCATAGAGTTGTTCGGGAAGTCATGTGTTACTATGAACATCATCCATAATGTCACTTTGTAGAAGCTATGAGCTTCAGATTTTGAAATTTTGGTCCTCGGACAGAACTTTTTTGTAAAAAACTTTATGATTGTTATATATACATACGGCTTCTACCAGATTATTTTGTGTTGTGTGATACTTGTGATGTGATTGATTTATAAATGACCCAAATGTCTGTCTAATACGTAATTATCTAATGCATCAGTTAATGTATTTAGACATCTAGGAATATGTTGATACTCAATATAATCAAAATAACATTCCAAGAGGTGAATTCACAAATGCACCCGTAACAAAGTAGGACTTTGAATAGCATAGACATTACTTAACTATAGTGCTATGAGCTGTGAATCGAGTCACACAACCAGGTGATGGAAACCAAGTGAGATAGCATCAATCAACAATTCGATAATGGTGCGATACTCTGCATATTGTTGGTCGCATGACCAAGGCACATAGCTCGTAGAGTGACAAGTTCATTTGTAGGGGCGTAAATTTCCCATGCAGCAGAAGCAAGGTTCTGAGTACTACAACTAGCGCCATCAGCAAAGCCAATGTGGGGTAGTGAAGACTCGGACATCTAGAAATCAAACACAATGTCACATAAGGGTAGAGACCAGATAATGACAAAATAAAACTACAGTAACACACAAGAAGTATGATACAATAAAATAGAAGTACTCGTGCACAGGTGATCTTATGCATAGTACTTCTTCATGTACAACCCATTTTTGGGTTCACTCAAAGGGATACCATTGTAATCAACTAACTCATAAGCTCTTTTCTCCAAAACTTGTCTAACGATATAAGGACCTCGCCACATGGCTTTGAATTTTCCAACTCCTAACATATCTCAATCTTGTTCATAGAGGAGAACCAAATTTCCTTCGAAGAAAATGCGAGGCTTGACATGTTTGTCGTATTGTGCCTTGACATGTTTCTTTTGGGCTTCTATGACTAGGGTAACATTGCATCGAGTTTCGTCTAATCACATAAGATACAACTAACATTCTTCCTCTGTAGAAGTGTTTGGAAGGAGTTCAACAGCTAGTTTTAAAGAGGGTATCTCGCATTCAATCAAGAGAATGGATTCTAAACCATCGATTAACCAGAAAGGTGTAAACCTAGTAGCGGACTTAACGGATGTCCGGTAAGCCCACAATGTTGAAAACAACATTGTGTGCCAACTTGTTTTGTGAATCCCTATCATTCGTCAAAGCATGGTTATGAGAACTTTATTAATCTCTTCGACTTGGCCTTTGGCTTGTGGGTAATAGGCCGTTGAGTTTTCATGGCAAAGACCCAACTTTTCAGTGAGTTCGGACATCATGAAGTTTCTAAAGTGGCTATCGTGATCGGTGACAATAGCCTGAGGAACACCAAAACGAGCTATGATGTGATTGAAAATGAATAAATATGCGGTCTTTCCAGTATTGTCAAATGTCGGCATCACCTCAGCCCATTTTGTATCTATGTTATTATTCTCTGTATCTTTATGTTAATATTATAGATCTGTGTTTTCATTTCATTCCAGTCATAAATTCAGATCATTCATATTAGATTGTTCTGCCCCTTTTTTTTAGTGTATGTCCCTGAAAAGGTCATGGTATAGAGAGTTCAGTATCGAGCTTATTTTTCTTGAGGAAAAATTCTCTCACACACCTAGGTAACCTTCCATCGCAGGAGAAAAGAAAGACAATGGGACAAGAGATCCTTTCAAAATGTTTCTTGAGGAAGCTTTCGAGCGATAGAGGAATGAGATGATGGATAGCTTTGCAAAAATCCTTTGATGGTTGTCAACAAGTGACACATCTTCCTCGAGCGGTGATGTCGTTCCATTCAAGGTACAAATCAACTTTTATATTCATATATTTGAAGGTCAGATAGATGTGGATGTTGTAGAGAAATGGTTAAATATGATAGAAGGGTATTTTTCTATCTACAACTTTTCAAATAGATAAAAGATTACATTTACGCTCCTTAAGGTCATCTTTCATGTTAAAGATTGGTCGGAGAATTTTTGTGAGAAAAAGGCAACAGAGGAATCTTCATTGTTTGCAGTTGTACCCACCTGGGATTTTTTCAGGGATGTTATTAAAGAACAATACTACCCTATTGGAAGTTATGATGACTTATATACAAAATGGACCACATTGCGGTAGGAAAGGTACCAAACAGTACCAGAGTTCACAAATGTCTTCCATAACTTTCACACCAAGTTGGGTCTCAGAGACTCTGAGGGACATATGGTTCTCAAGTACCATAGGGATCTACATAGATACATCAAGAAATAAACATAGTTTCTAGATATCTATTGCTTGGGCGCAACCTATCGATATGTGGTCAAACTCGAGTAGAAGCTCAAACAAAAGATGTTGCAATTTGGGTCCGGGAACCCCTCAGAGTAGAAGCAGAGAAAGAGAAACCCCAACCCACAAAACAAAGGGTATAAAAAGTATGGACAGTCTCCAGACAACCAGTCTAAGACACAAATAAAGAAGGACAATAGGAAGACGAAGAAAGACATGGGGAATTGGTGTGAGTTCCGTAAGATCCCCTGGAATAACTCCATTGAATGTTGCTCAAAGAAGTCATTGGTGGATGAGGTGAAATCCTTTGAATCATATATGGGTTTTGAATCTGAGTCGAAACCAGAAAAAGGGAGACAGATCATTTATGCAGAACCCAATGCCACTATCGCTACCACCAAGATCCATCACTGTGAACCTGAGGAAGGCAAGCACCTCTTTCATTCACAAATGTGGGTAAAGGGTACTCTGTTGAACTTCATCGTTGATAGAGGTAGCTAGAAGAACCTCATCTCATTGAAGGTCATCAAGTGGTTGGCCTTGCCAACAACAACGTATCCATAGTCGTACACCATTGGATGGCTCCGCCAAGGAAGATATCTCCACATCAGCCAACAATGTCGCCTTCCCTACAGAATCAAACCTTTCAAAGATGAGGTATTTTGTGATGTCACCCTCCTTGAAGTTTGTGATGTTATTTTGGGACAACCTTATTTATGGAAACATCATGTTGTATATGACCCTAGGCCTTGTAGTATTATTATTACTTTGGATAGAAAATTGTATAGAATACTTGAGGTAGTCCCACCTACTATCATTTCCTTGATCTCTGCCAAGCAATGCATGAAATTATTCACTTAGAACAAGAAGTTTTTCTTCTTTGTAATTCACACTCAAAGCAAGCAAAAGGTTGCAGCCACATCCATGGTCTCCATGGCAAAGATCTCCATGAAACATAATCAAGTGGATAAGGTCATGGAAGAATACAAAGACATCTTCTCCTAACCCACTAGGGTACCTCTACATTGTCATATCAAACATTCAATCAATCTAACCCCCAACACACCGCTACCCAATGGGCCAGTCTATCATCGCTCTTTGTTGGAAAATGAAGAAATCAAGTGCCAGATCCAAGAGATGCTCCAAAAGGGGCACATCTGACCAAGCTCATCACCTTGTGGAATCCCAATTTTTCTTGTGTGGAATAAAGACATGACCTGATGACTCTGCATCGATTATCGATCCCTAAATAAAATCACAGTCAGGAACTAGTAATTGATTCCTTGAATCCATGATCTCCTTGACCAACTCAAGGGGGGAAAATACTTTGGGAATATTGATCTGAAGTCTGGATACCAACAAGTCCCAATAGAGGAGCCTGATGTATGGAAGTCTTCCTTCAAGTCTAAAGAATGTCCTTTTGAATGGTTGGTAATTCCTTTTGGTTTGACAAATGATCCAAAAACTTTCATGAGGATGATAGATGATATCTTATGACCCTTAACCAATTCTTTTGTGGTGGTGTATTTGGATGACATCCTCATCTTCAACAAGAGTTTGGTGGAGCACTTGCAACACATTCAATAGGTTATGAACACTCTATAGTAGCACAAGCTATATACAAATTTGGAAAAATGCTCCTTCGGCATGGACATGGTCCAATACCTTGGCTACATTTTTGATGAGCATGGGGTGCATTTCAATATAGCCAAGATACATGTCATTTGTGACTGACCAACCGCGACCACACTCACTAAGCTTCAAATATTCTTAGGCCTTGCCAATTTCTATTACAGGTTCATGTCGAGATTCTCCCATATCGCATGGCCCCGTATCCAAGTGACCAGGATTAGTGGTAAGAATAAGTTCATGTGGGGCCTATCACAACAAAAAGTGTTTGATGATTTGAAGTAGTGTTTCTCCTCAACTCTGGTGCTCTCATTACCCAACCCGCAACAACCTTTTGAGATTGAGACCGATGCTTCAAACTATGTTGTGGGTGCAATTCTCACTCAACATGGACATGACATGGCCTATCATAGTGAGACACTACCATATGTCATTCATAATTACCCTACTTACGACAAAGAAATGTACTCCATTATGAAAGCCTACCTCTAGTGGAGGAATTACATTCTCGAGAAGGAGATAGTCATCCAAACTGATCATAAGCCTCTATAGTTCATGTAGACAAAAGAAATATTACATAATGACCGCTATCAAACATGGTCCACATACTTGCAACAGTTCCATCTCAACATCAAGTATAAGATTAGAAGCACCAACCATGCTGCTAATTGCCTTAGTTGACTTCCAGTGGTAGCACTCAACATGGTGCTAGATTCCTACAACCATGAGAGCTACGAATGGCCCCAACTCTAGGAGAGGTGATCCTGACTTTTCCACCACCTATCACATGTTGGTCACCAACATAGTTGGCACAGATTTTCACCTTTAGGATGGGTTTCTCTGCCATTTGGGAAATCTTCGCGTTCCATTAAGTGAGCAAGTGAAGATGATTTGGGAAGCTCACTATAGTTGGGTGGTAGGACACTTCGGTGTAGAAAAGACAGTGGCAATGTTGCAACAACATTTCTATTAGCTGGAACTTTGGCAAGATGTTAGCAAGTATATCAGGGCATGCATTTCTTGCACCATAGCCAAACCGAACATTAAGAAAGAAGGCCTGTACACCCCTATGCCTACTCCTAAAAGGCCCCAGGAATCCATCTTGATGAAATACATGTCAATACTTCTTTCAACCAAGCACATAAATGACTGTGTTTTTGTGGTGGTTGATCACTTTTCCAAAATGGCGATTATGACCACCTGCAAGAAGAGCATCAAAGCAGAGGCCAATTCAAAGCTCTTATTCGAACAAGTGTGGGTACATTTTGGGATTCCATAAATCATCGTCTCATATCAAGAAATATGTTTCCTCAACACATTCTGGTCAAGCCTCTGGTCACTATTGGACACCAAGATCACCAAATCCACTGCCTTCCACCCCCAAATAGATGTCTAAACTGAGGTCATCAATAGGATGATCATGCATGTCTTGTGCATGTACAATTCCAATCATCCATGGACATGGGATAAAAATGTACCCTATGTTTAGCACAGCTACAACAGAGCCATACATAGCTCAACTGGCCACAACCCCTTTCAGGTGGGGTTGAGATTTCAACCATTGGATCACATGGATATTGCACTACCCCTTGCATCCACCCAAGCATAATCGTCCCATGCTCACACTTAAGTTAATAAATCCACTCGGTTCATTGAATGAATCCAACACATCCGCCAATAGGTTCAGGATATTTTACAGAAGTCTAATTCCAAGTACAAGCAGTGCCACGATCAACATCGGGTGCTGCACAAGTTTTAGGTGGGAGATAAAGTTTGGTTGCACTTGTAGAAAGAACACCTTACACGACCCCATAGGAAGCTTCATCCACTTCACTATGGACCTTATACCATCACCAAGGCTATGGGTGAAAATTATTTTGAGCTAAACATTCCCCCCTTCCTTGGCTTGCACCTAGTGTTTAATGTAGACCTCTTTCGACCATACTTTCCACTATTATTGGACACCTAAGAGGTAGCAGAATAGTTGGCACTGACAGAGCTCAAACCTAAATACATGGAACAAGAATCCACTGATCAGATCATGGACACACAGGTCATGAGCACTTGCCAATAGAATTTTCATCTTTATCATGTTGTCAAAGTAGGGTAGCTCCTACATCAAGGAAAGTGGTTCACCGAGGGTCAAATTCAACATAAATTTCTTCATCTAATGGGGGAAATAAATGAAATGGATACCATTGTTTCCTAAGGGGGAGGATTGATCCAAGTGAATATCAGTGGCCACCCACCTATTCCATCTATCTCAAATACAACTTTCATCTTGGCAGTTTTTTTGTAGGTTTTTGGGGCTTAAACTTTCAGGGCCATTTTGAGTCCCTAAAAACCATTTTTTAGGCTTACCATAGTCACACCATAGAATCTAATCAAGAGTGACTACACAATGTGTATTCATCAGATAGACCTTTCCGACAGGATATCGTGCACCTAAACTGGAGATCATATGCAAAAGTTATGACCCCAGGAAGTTGATGTACCAACTTACCCCAACAGGATCCACATGACTTTTGGTGCTTCATCTCCTAGGGTTATGTTTTTGGATGTCTAGGGTTTTGGGGTTCATTTTTTATGTAAAAATTCCTTTGGAGCCTCATTGTACTTATCTTCTTGCGAATGAGTGTAGTCGTCACATCTATTCTCAGAGATAAGCTGCCAGCATTCTAGAAACCTTGTTTCAGTCTGCATTTTACAGTTTTATCATATTTCTTATTTAATAGAAGTCAAGTTTTATTGTATCTCTATTATTATTATTCACTGTATCTTTGTGTTAATACTACATATCTATGTTTTCATTTCTTTCTACTCATAAATATGGATCAAGCAAACAAACTTTGCATGCCACTGTTAAAAGTAAGGCCCAATCACATGAATGTTTAAATATGAAAAAATATGTTGTCCACTTTTCTCTTGTGTGTGTCAAGGATTGGAATATGATGCATGTGTTAGAATGTGCTCATTTTACCATATACAATATCACTATTATCACCCAACCATAGGCCGAAGCCACCCTCTAAGCACCTTGACCTTGACAGAGAGAAGAATCCCAGTAGAAATCCAATATCCAAGCAGGGCTAATGCACCAAACAAGAAGTAACCAAATCTGATCAGAGAGTCCAACCCAAAAAGATAGAAGAAATAGGCTTTAGAACTAGGGAAACACCTTCTCCAAAACTTGCACACAAGACTGCCAAATTGCAGTGTGCACATGTGCCTCTCTGTAATTCTGAGAAGTGTGTGTCAAATGAATGCTGGCGCCCTATATTTATACTAAACCTGGCAAACTACCTAGGCCGACTTCTCATTCTGGGTACTAATTAATTCATATTAATTATCTCTCTCAGCCAACATCTCTTCTAGGGTTACGTTCACTTCTTTTATTTCTTCTGAAATATTCTAATCTTGTCAAAGGTCACAATGGAGGTTCATACCTCCCAAAGATACCATAATATTAACACTCCCTCCTAGCTAGGGAGGTATAACTGATAATGTTCTTGAGAACAAACAAACCATTCAACTGGTAACATCACGAGCATTGTCATTATTATCCAACTGGATAATCTCCATGACAAGTGGTACAATGTCAATTGATAGAGCACAACTGTGTTTATCCATAGGACTACACAACTACTTAAACCATGACACATAGTCACAAACATTAGAATATATTCACCACAGTAGCATATCTCTACTATTTGGAGACATGCAGTCTCCATAACAATCATCTGATATCAACCTCCACAGAAAATATTATTATGATATAAACTGAATCATCTGGGGCATTATTTCACTCACATATGTGAGATCTGAAAGAGCATCTTCCCTTAGAGAAGAACATCAATGATGGGATATCTGGACTATTCTTATCAAGAAAGGAAGAATAACTATTCTAATTTCTGAGCCTGGATCTTTCCCCACCCTGGGCCATTCCTCTGGCACTAAACAAAGTGCAACCTAGAGAGAATGAGTCTTCCCTAAAGAATGCCTATCTCTGATTGTTGAACTTGGACCATTCACCACCCTGGGCCATTCCTCCGGCACTAAACAAAGTGCAACCTGGAGAGAATTAATATGCCATAAGGAATCATTGTCAGGACCATTTCCTTAAGGAAATGACTGTCATGCACCAACCTCCAAAACGGACCATTCTTCGAAACTGCTCACAACTGTTAGCTTCGAAAGAATGACTATCCAGCAAGGCAGGCCAGTATTATTGAGTAACCCTCAAGAAGACAAACTTCCCTATACCATTCCCCATGTTAACCACAATGGGAAATCACTCTCTATGGTACATCAACAATCCATCGAACCATTTTCATTATGAAAATTACAGTTTGATTTAGACCATTTTCTGAACTGGAAAATGCCTATCCATCAGAAATCCCAAACCACTTTCCAAACTGGAAAGGAACTGCCCAAGCTAGACCATTTTTCAAAATTGAAAATGATTATCCTCAATTCAATAATATGTCAGTGATCCCTCCCAACCTGGAGAGTCATTTCTTCCCTTTAAACTAAGGGAGTTATTTCCACAATCCCCAATTTGTCTTGGAAATATGAAAACTTTATTCTGGAAAGAGGCTTTGTCAGGATATCTGTTGTTTGCTCATCTATGGGGATATACGAGAGCTTTACTTCTCCTTCCTGCAATTTATCTTGAATAAAGTAGTTTTTTATCTCAATATGTTTTGACCATTCATGAAACATGAGATGTTATGATAGCCTTATACAACTCTGATTGTCACAATGTATTATGTTCAAATCTGGAACTTGATCAAATAAATCAGAGATTATCTTTCTTAACTATATTGCTTCTATACATGCCTCACATGCTGTGATATATTCTACTTCTACTATGTTGAGTGTGACAAAAAAAAAATTCCTGCTGCCCCAAGATATCATAGCGGAGCCCAAGATGAAACACATCCCTGAAGTACTCTTTATGTCTTCTACACTTCCTGCCCAATCTGAATTTGTGAATCCATGAAGTTGTGTATCATTGGATGATGTTTATATTAAACCATAGTTTAGTGTTCTACGAATATATCTTAGAACATGCTTTGCAGTTGTCCAATGCTCATGTTTAGGTTCCACCTAGAACTGACTTAGTGTGTTCACGACAAAGAAAATGTTTGGTCGAGTATTTACCAAATACATCAATGACCCAATCAATTGTCGATATAGTGATGGATCTACTGGATCAAAATCTGAATCTCTTACTTTTCTTATATTCGTAGTCATAGGAGTGTCCATGGATTTACAATCCATCATTCCAAACTTCTGAAGAATCTTTATTGCATACTTTCCTTGTCCAAGGAATACTTCACCACGCTTCTACCACACTTCTAGTCTTGAGTAATAATGCATGAGACCAAGATATTTCATATAAAACACAGAAGCTAGTTCCTTTTTGCATTGGATGATGAGAGACTCTTCACCTGTTAGGAATAGATCGTCAACATATAGTAGTAGAATCACATGTGCATTGTTCATGAATTTGTAGTAAATATTTGGATCTGCATGACTTTTGGAGAAACTGATTCTCATTAGATAGCTGTCGATTCTGGCATACCAAGCTCTTGGAGCTTTCTTGAGTCCATATAAATCTTTCTTTAGTCTGAAAACATGAGTGTCTCTGGAATGTACTTCAAATCCTTGAGGTTTTTCAATATATACTTCTTCTTCGATTGCTCCATTGAGGAAAGTTGTTTTTACATCCATCTAGTGTAAACTCCATCCCATGGAAGTGACAACAGATATGATAGCTCTAATGGAAGTATATCTAGAAATCAGAGAAAAAATTTCTTCACAATATTCTCCCTCCTTCTGGGAGAACCCTCTAGCTACGAACCTTGCTTTATATTTATCCATGCTTTCACCTGCTGCATGTTTGATCTTACATACCCATTTTGAAGTTACTACTGATTTTTCTTTAGGTATAGGCACAATTTCCCATACATCAGTTTTCATGATGGATTGGTGTGCTTGCATCATAGCTTCTTTCCAATGTTTCTTCTGAACTGCCTCTTCAAACATGGTAGGTTCTTCATCTAGAGGCTTTGTCATACATGTTTCATAGCTTGAGAATCTTTTGGGCTTCTTACTTTTTATGAAGGTCCCATCTGGGGCTTGAGTTTTTCTGCTTCTTGTAAGGTAGCTTCAAGCCAAGATGGTCATTTCTTGGTCTTAGGTATGGTGTCTGAATCAATGGTCTCACATGGTTGCATCGGATGATCAAGTTGTTCATTTTCGTCATTTTGGTTTTCTAGAAGACATGTGCTTTCTTCAATAAGATCTTCATGCTCTTCTTCTTCTATAGTTTCTTCTATGTATTTCTTGAAAGCCATCTTTTCATTGAAGGTCATGTCTCTGCTGACTTCAATATTATGTTGTTCCGAGATATAGATTCTATAAGCCTTAGATGATTCGCTATATCCCACAAATATGCCCTTCTTTCCTGAGGGTTCTAATTTATTCCTTTTGTCTGTGGGAATATGAGAGTAAACAGGACATCCAAAGATTCTTAGGTTTTCCACATTAGGCTTATTACCTTATAAGGCTTCTTCTAGAGTCATATCCTTCAATATGCGATGAGGACTTCTGTTCTGGACATATATTTCTTTCATGGTTGCTTCTCCCCACAAGAAAATGGATAAACCTTGATCGCTTAGTAGTGCCTTCAAGGTTTCTTCAATAGATTTGTTCTTCCTTTCTGATACACCATTTTGTTGAGGATTATGAGGAATAGTCAGCTCCCTCCTAATCCCTGCTAATTTATAGAATGAAATGAATTCCTTTGATGTGTATTCTCCTCCATTATCTGTTCTTAAGGTCTTGATTTTCTTGTTCGTGAGGTTCTCTATCTATGCTTTGAATTCTTGAAACTTGATGAATACTTCATCCTTTGTCTTCAGAAGATATAATGCTTTCTTTTTTGAATAATCATCTATAAAGATTACATAGTAAAGAGAACCTCCTATAGATTTGACTGACATCGGACCACAAACATTTGAGTGTATTAGATCTAGAATCTCCTTAGATCTGTTGTTGTTGCTTGGGAATGGTTTCTTGATATTCTTTCAAAGAGCACATCCTTTGCAAATTCCTTCAACCATATTTTTGAGAAAAGGTAATGCTTCATAGTTAATATGACCATAACTTTTGTGCCAAATTTCATTGGGATTGACTTCATCATGTACAATAGCTTCTTCATTTTTTTCTAGTAGTCTATATAGATTTCCTTCATGGGTTCCAATAACCCTAGCATTCTCTATGCTAGATTCTTTATGCCAAGATAACACTTTTCCATCTACGAAAGATATTCTGTTTCCTTTGTCTTCTAGGTAGGATATGGATACAAGATATTTTTCTAAACCAAGTACATATAAGGCATTTCTCAAATGAACATTGTTACTTGTTTTCAACTTGACGGAGGCTTGTCCAAATCCTTCGACTGGGTAAGTTCTTTTGTCTCCAAGATATACCTTGTATGATGTCTTCTTCTCATTTAGATTTCAGAGTATGGTTTGATCTCCCGTCATATGCCTAGAATCTCCACTATCAATTATTCATATGTCATCTTCAATCATTCTTATGAGTGTTGAGTAGTGTACATGACTAGTCTTTTCACTCGTGACTTCAGTTGACTAGTCACTGGTCATGCCTTCATCCAAAAATTCAACTTTGACATTTCTACCTTCTGAGAGTGCCAAGAGATGTGCTGGAACAAGGCACACTTGAATATATTCTTATTGAATGAGATGTTCCATCACAAGGTGTTGGATTGGGTTTTAGGATTTCTGCAACTTCTCCTGCTAGTAACCCTAGTGACAGTGTCTTGGAAGCTGCTCCTGCTAGTAATCCTAGCGGAAGTTATTCAATGAGCTTAATATCCTAATGGCTATTCTTCCTTACAGCGGTTATACTGAATGAATGAGGTGTGGGCCCATAACCTGTTATAATGTGCTCGTCTTACCATAAAAAATATCACTATTGTCACCCAACCATAGGCTGAAGCCACCCTCCGAGCACCTTGATGTTGACAGAGAGAAGAATCCTGGTAGCAATCCAATAGACAAGCAGAGCTAATTCACCAAGAAAGAAGTAACGAAAGTTTATCAGAGAGTCCAACCCAAAAAGATAGAAGAAATAGGCTTCAGAACTGGTGGCAACACCTTCTCCAGAACTTGCACACAAGATTGTCAGACTGTAGTGCGCACAAGTGCCTCTCTACAATTTTGAGAAGTGTGTGTCAAATGAAGACTGGCACCTTGTATTTATACTAAACCTGGAAGACTTCCTGGGCTGACTTCTCATTATGGGCACTAATTAATTCATATTAATTATCTCTCTCAGACGACATCTCTTTTGGGGTTATGTTCACTTCTTTTCTTTCTTTCGGAATATTCTAATCTTGTTAAAGGTCACAATGGAGATCCATTGATGTGTGTGTCATACATACATACATACATACATACATACATACATACATACATACATACATA
>SNQJ01S0075763.1:29127-47113 GCA_010110895.2 Picea sitchensis
CATGTTGTATAATGTTAGGATCGAAGGTTTTAAGATCATCATAAGTCCATGAAAAGACATCCTTAAATTCTTTAAACAATTTAACAAAAGCATCTTTTTCTTGTTTAGAACATCCCAAGCCTAGATTTATACACTGAGGATTTTCACTAGTCCCTAAATTGACTTTTTCATAAGACAACGAGGAACTATTGGTTTTGCAATTGACCGTCTTTTTAAATTTATCTTCAAAATCATAAAACTTTTCTAATCTAGCAACAGATTTGGGCATGTAATTTACCATGTCTGATAGAGCTTCGGGAAATTTATGATTAGGTATTACTGTAAAGTCATGCAAATTGTCGTCGTGCATTCGTTCATCTATCACTGAGCCTTGAAAGGTTTCTTCCATGTGCAGAAAGTTAATGATCTGTTGATCATCATCAAATACTCTCCAGTTTGTAATATTGTTAGGAATAGATGGTCAAAACAACAGCTCCACAGAGAACGTGTTTGGGGATAAGCCTTGTACAGGAAGAAGTTTAGAGGCTACATTAGCTAGTAGATCTGCTTCAGCATTATTTAATCTAGGAATGGAATTTATATTAAAAGAAGAAAATTTGTTCATTAAACTCCATACCTCAGACTGGTAACTTTGGAGATGTGGGGAAAGACAGTGTATAGAGTCTCTTACCTACCTAACCACTATTTCAGAGTCACCGAATACAACCAGATTTTGAATGTTCATGTCCAAGGCTTTCCTGAGACCTTGCAATAAAGCCTCATATTCTGCGATATTGTTAGTACATTCAAATTATAGTCTACAAGCTATTAATGTCTTATTACCTGCCAGATTGATAATGATGCAGCCTGCACCAGCTCCTTCTTTAGACTTAGAACCGTCGAAATATAGAGACCAAATTTGATTTCCATTGGGTTCATGGGACTGTTGCATAGAAGTTGTTGGTTGCACATATGCTATGACCTCGGACTGTTGTTCTGGGTTGTTGATAGGTGAAACTTCAGCCATGAAAATTTCGAAGAAGGTGTCCATCCCTTGGACTTCAGGTGAATCAGCAAGAGGTGTGTATGGTTCATTAGGGTCATTCAAATCCGTGACTGTGAACTTAAGGTAACGCTCACGATTCACCCTGATCTTGCTAGGCTTACCGTTCTTTGGAAGCCATAAATGAGACCAGTCCGTCGCGAGGTAAACATGTACTTTCTCTGACCAGTCCCTGCTCAAAAACAGGCCATACACTTCTAGAATATCCACCACAATTATATCAATAACCTGATGAACCTTTGGGTTAGACGATAATCTAATCAATACATTTTTTAGTTCGCGTATAACTTTTACATTTGTTCGATCAAGTTGTATGATTTTCAAAGAAGATGGTTCCACTTCAGCATTAATCTTTTGGCATACAGACCAAGGCATCACATTTGATGATGCTCCTGAGTCAACCATACAATTATGCACATTTCTATTGAAGATTTCGAAAGTTAAAAGAAAAGGAGATACATTCTTGCAAGTACTTAGAGTAGTAGCTTGTGGTTTCTTACTCGCAATTTCTAATGCTACTTTATCTACATTATTTACATTATTTACATTATTTATAGGAGCTACAGGAAGGCTTCCTTTATCTTGAGGATCAGGATTATTTTTAGTGGAAGTCTTCTGCGGCACTTTGCTTTGCACAACCTTGTTACCATTTGAATTACCATTCTTGCCATTTTCTGAAATATTTTGCTACATTTTTTGGAACAAAAATGGAAAATTCAACAACTCATCAATAGAAATGTTAGCCCTTAATTTTTTAAGATCTTCAACAACATCATAATCTAATTTAGGGCCGGCATTACTCTGTTTAATTTCTACTGATTTAGATGGATTTGGAGGTAAAGTTGTAGTGTTCTCGGTAGGAGGTTTATTTGTTGTCTTACTCCTAGTGTTGTAAGGGTGAACAGTCTCGAAGTTAGCTTGAAAGATGCTATCCGAGAAGTGTCCAAAGATGTTTGGAGAAGACTCTTCTTCTTGAACTATTTCCTGCTCGACTTCCTCCTAAGGGATTTCAGGAGGCATCAAGTTATCTTGGGCTTCTAGAATTGTCTGAAGAGCACATTGCAAAATTTCTAGGTTCAAGCCTTCGGGGTTTGGATTAGGTCGGTTGGTAGGAAAAGGCTTTCGGAAAGGGGGTTTGTAGGGTCCTTTACTCGAGGAAGCTTCTTCAGTTGACCTTTTTAAATCTATAACTTGATTAGACAATTTTTGTACAACTTTAGTTAAATTTTCCAAATCGGAGTTTTTAGGTTGTGTTTTGCTTTGTGTAGGTCTGGGGAGAATTTCAATCTTCTTTTTGGAAGAAGAAATAGTCTCAGTTTCGTTGCTAGAAGAGTCCTTCAGGCTAAGTATGTCTTTTCCAATCTGAGTAGCCTCTTCGAAGGCTTCTAACAATGTAGCCTTTTTAGATCGTTTTACCCAAATAGCTATACTTTGATGTAGAGCTTTAGTGTAGTAAGCTATTACAAGACTCTCAGTAGGCATAGAATCTGCAGGGATTCGATTTTTAAGCATCAAGAATATTTGATTAAAATCTTTAACTTTTTCTTTTGGGTTCATTTTTAAGCTTGAAAGATCCATGACCAAGACTTCTGGAGGTTTACCATCTCTGAATTTTTCCAAAAAGCATGACTCAAACTTTTCCCAAGACACGATGGTACGGGGTTGTTGGGAAAAGTACCAAGTGGATGCATTACCCTCAAAAGTATAAGGGAACAACCTACAGACAACGTCTTCATGTTCAACATTGCGGAGTCTAATGGCTAACATAAATTTTTTGATATGATTTTCCGGGTGCTTAGGTAAAGGGTGTTGGGCTCTAGGTACAGCTACAACATCTTGGTCCAACCAGGGTCTAGCAGGGTTGTTCTGATTTTCCATTGGGGTAATGGGTGTATAAGGCTGAGAAGGTGAATTGCCTTCGTCTGAAGAGGAATCTCCTCCAGAAGAGGAAGGAGATGAGGGAGGTGGTGAAGGAGGTATCCCAGATCCTTCCGCGGCAGGATTTGTGTTTGGATCTAAAGGATTCACAGTGAGGTTAATATCACCTAACTGTTCTATGATATCAGAGAAGTCTAGAGGTTGGCCCCACAGACAGTTTGGTTGCCTAAGATGAGCTAAGGCACTATGTGTTTTAATAAGAGACTGACGGATAATCTCTTGTGTATCACCACCTGTAGGATTAGGGGTTGCTGGCTCAACTGTGATCTGCGGTTCTTCGGTTGAAGTAGTTGCCATTTGAGGGGGGATATTATCTTGTGAATGGATTCTAGTCACTATAGGTGAGCGATTAGGGGGGGGAGGAGTCTTGCGACCACCTCATACCATTAATTAAATTTAGGCCCTCCTTCTAGCGCCATTTGTTGACGGGCGAAATTGACCGTCCGTCAACTGGGAGAGTGGAACCGGTCCGGGGTTGTCTAATAACCCAAGCCATTTGGAATGAACCACCCTGATGGGTTTAACGGCTCCATTGGCCGCTCTAAGATCCTAACAAAACCAAAGAGAAAACTAAACTAAACTAACTAATCTAACTAAAACAAATAACACAAACTAAATAAAAGAAACTAAACTAACTAAAACTAATAAAACAAATTAACTAAAACAAACTAATACACTAATCTAATTAAAACAAACTACTAAATTAAACTAAAAACTAAATATAAACTACTCTAACTATTCTATCTACAAACTACTAATTACACTAACCCTAATAATTAGTTGTCTAATTACTAGTTATATTATAACTTATTCACAAATATACACTATAAACAATCTACAGATTTAATTAAAACCTGCAAAACTCATGTGCTTTCTGTCCTAAGACAGTGAGATATATATTTTTGATTTTATGATTTTATGAATAAGAAACAAAACTTACTGAAATTAAATGATCTAATATATTTACTGAAATTAAACAATC
Organism: Picea sitchensis; assembly: GCA_010110895.2. NCBI lineage: Eukaryota > Viridiplantae > Streptophyta > Pinopsida > Pinales > Pinaceae > Picea > Picea sitchensis. Next base: position 33,090 of record SNQJ01S0075763.1, read on the forward strand.
TAATATACTAATTCTATCTATAAATCTAACTGAACTTATATCTAAACTAAACTACTAATAAAAACAGTAAACAAATAAATGACAAAATAACATGGAAACGCTCCTAATTTGTCCTGTGTATGATAACTTCGAAGCTGGTCGGAGGAAGGAAACTCGCACCGGATGATCCAGAAGATTCTCATAAATGATAGGCTATGCTGCTCTTTGAGTTGTTTATAGGACAAACAAGACATAAAAAATCATAACAATTATATGATTTATAAATCTCTGCAATAAGGGAAACCTATTATGCAAAAAGTTATACTTAATAATTCAACTTATGAAGAAGAGAAATCTGTCATTCACAAACTGAATCAACAATTGTTATGTTCTTTAAACACTAGAAGAAATCAGATATGGATTACAATGATTAAATTATATCATTTGCAGAAGATCAAGATAGCTAAAGTAGTCATTAACCAATTACAAATTGATATACACAACATGAAACAAAATATTGATATGATGAGAAGCTAAAGCTGTAAGAAAACACCAAATTCTGCCTTAGTCTATATTAAAAATCCATATCCTTGTTCTCCCATGAATGAGGATGCTCATTATTACCAAAATGATAGCTACTTATAAGTCTCTCCACAGGGTAAAACCTCCCTGTGGATAATATCAAACTGTTTTACATAATCTGGGAGACATCCCAAAATCAACTAAACTAGGAACTAAAATGCAAGTGAAATATTTCAAATATCCCCTAACTGCTCATCAAATCCACTGCAATTTCGAATTCATCTGCAGTAGACCAAAAATATCAAGTTAGAAAGATATTTTATTAACAAAACAATAAAAATCTAATCTTAAAGACTTAGCTACAGAATCATCTGATTCTGTAGCTAGTCTAAAATAGCATACAGGATCAAAATAAAAATCAAATCAAATCTCTTTAAAATAATCCAAACCAATTTTCTTTCAATAAACATTAAAACAAATCACTAATGATTCAAATGATCTTATCATTCAAATTAAACAAAGTCAAAAGTGATTCAATCAAAAACAGAGGTAAGAATACTCTATTTTTCTTTTACCATAAAATCGGGTCAAACAGTAACAAGACTATTTCATATCCAATTAAATCAATAATGAGTGATATCATATGTGATATGATCTAATCCAACACAACCATCATTAACTCATTATAGCCATAACAACAGATTCATATCATTCAATCAAATGTAAAGATAGATAGACTGTTTCGATTATGTCCAAATGAAATCATACTCAATAGCATCGACCCAACGAATTTCGTGATTGATCCTTGCACAGTCAATAGACATGAGCGTAATAGAATCAACAAAATTCATAATATAAACTGGGAAAATAATAAAAACAAATCATGACTGAGTCTAATATAGAAACAAATCGTGAAACTGGATACAGTCAATTTCGTTCCTCGAATCGAATTCAAACAGCATATTCATTGCAATCAAACTGATAACATGGTGGAATAAACCAATGCGAATTAATCGACTGGGTATTACTGTTATGAATTGTATCTATTCACGAAACAGAATCATATCGAACATAACCCAAATTGTATCCCTGTTGATCGAAAATCATATGGATATAAAATCATAATAGTTTACCATTGTTGCCAAACATATCGTATACATTGTAACCAATTCAAATCGAAACTTGATTGTGTTCAAAATCGAAACATGAGAAACAGCTTGTGTCTAGAATAGATACAAATGACTTCAATTGACAGCAGAGTATCCAATTTAAGCTAAATCAAACAAATCAAATCCATACCATGATCAATCGAATCAAAGAAAATCCAATCGAAGCTAAACTGGGAAAACGAAATTCGATTAATCAAAACAAAACTATGTACATAGTGCATATAATGTGACAGAGTAAATCCACGCTGTAAACAGAACTATTCAAAGAATTTGAATTCGTTATATAAACAAGTGATAGACATACCAGTGAGGCTGCTCAAACTATGCCAACTTTGAATTCACGACCGCTGTAGCTGACTCCACATTTTTAAACAAGATAGAACCTGTCGTCCTCTGTTTCTTATTAGTGGCTTGCAACTCAACCTTTTGACTGGTAAGCCGTGCAACCTAGTCCTCCAAATAGTGAATTTTGGACTGTAGCATAGGCACATCAAGATAATATCTTTCTAACCACGAGCCGCATTGATCACAAGGTGGCACTGTAGATTTTGACAAAGCAAGAGAGGGTTTGGATGAATAACTGAGGGCTTTACATGGCAGCTTAATGCTAGGGTAATTAGGGTCGCTTTGCAAGCAAGGTGGTAGGTTCAACACAAAGTCATATGAGGGTTCGACACACAAACCTTCCGAATAAGGATATTCAATTGCCAAAAAACGCTCAACCTCCGAATCGTAGTCCTCACTCAACATGATAGGGTCAGGATTGACAGGGGGCTTCATCTTGTTCCTTGCCATTCGATAAATTAACCGGGCAATCTTTTTACCTTTGGCGTTTATGGTGGGTTTGGCTTTAGGCTTCTTGCTCAAAGGCTTAGCAGTCTCAACATCCTTGGTCACAGAGTGGGGTAGGTCGATAGGTGAGTTGGGTAAGTGTTTAAGTAACAAAATACTGTAGGGTACCGGGGGTACAGTCTTACCCTCGCTCACCACAGGTTTGTCAACCAGTGGAGGGTTCGAATCCACAAAATCATTTCGAGCAATAAAATCACTCCAACAATCTTCGTGTAACCCCAAATGACAGACAACAATCATTTTAACTAGCCTATAATGAAAAAGGATGCTATCATCCTGGTTCCTTTTGTATTTGTTTGACATCTTGAACAGTCTTCTATGCAGATAGTATGGCATATTGAGCTGAAAACCCATAAAAACCATAAGCAAACGAAGGTGGTGTAAGAAAACTAACCCCTACCGACCTTCGCAGGTGATAAATTGTTTGATAATCATCAGTAACTCATGCCAACACTGTTTCATCATGGTCACAGGCAAACCTTTGTCACAGGAGCTAACATTACGCGACTAGAAGAGCAAAGTCCAAGGGACCTCTTCTACCTTGCAATTCTTGGACCATCATTGTTCAGTGATAGGCAAACCAGTAGCAAGACTAACAAACTATTCATCAATTTGCAATTGAACATCACCGACCTTGGCTCAACAGCCATCAAAGGTCATGGCAAATTGTCGGGCAACGCAGAGGTTAAACCCTTCGAATTTCTGTATGAACGGGAGCCACCCATTGTCCTCAAGGTCACTACGGGCACTGTCGAACATCAACAAAGCCTGGCTACCATTAGGTTCAGATCGAATGACAGGAGCCATGGAATGAGCACATGGTAAGGGTTTGGTTAGAGTTCATCAACACAGAGTAACAACGTTACCCAAACCAACAGCAATGAATCTAGCCAAAACGAGTAGGCATTAACGCAAGCATGCAAAGGTGGTGGAGTTGTTTACCACCATACAAAGCAATAATGGTCGCAGTACAACCACTGATATGGCTATTCAAATCATAATGGTGGATTATCTATTAAGTCATGTGTAAAACTAATCAAAATCCAACCAATACGCGCCAGCACTATCATAGTGTTCAAAAAATTCATCATATACGTTAACACCAAAATTATATATGCGCCAATGTATCAATCAACATTTAATCAAGGTGCCAAATCGAATTCATATGGTCGACTAGCCTAAGTTTATGAAAATTATCATATGGATTATGTTATACATATAAAAAAAACTTAATCCAAGCCCTTATGCACTTTATAGAATCAATGATCAAGCTAGTCATAAAATGTATAAATCCATATGCTCAATGCCTCACAAACTTAATAAGATCAAGTTATGCAATCAATATAAAAATGTCCAATTAGCATAGTTCGAAAATCCCTTCAGCCACATAATGATAAACCAAAGGTAAGTGCCATTCAAAATATCAAAAAAAAAATCATGCCAGTTCAAATAACGATGGAGAAGTTTTCACGCTTACAGTTGTGAAAACTAAATGGAGACCAATTTGCAATTGTCGCAAGAAATGAAAATATCGTGCAAAATGCGACGAAAATTTGAAGTTCGGAAGACATAGGTGTAGGCAGCTTATCGGTCAATAGAAAAAATTAAATTGGCTTCCAATAGGTCCTTATGCTACAAAAAAGACAACTTACAAAATCTTGCAAGTTGTATACTATTGGCCTACCCTCCATAGAGATGCTCAACACTATGTATCTAATTGTGATGAATGTCAAAGGATGGCAAAGCTTACCAGAAGAGATGAAATTCCATTGCAGCCTCAAATTTCATTTGAGCCTTTCAAAAAGTGTGGCTTGGACTTTGTAGGCCCCATTAACCCTCCTTCAAACCAAAATAATCATATCCTTGTATGTACTAATTACTTGAGAAAATGGGTAGAAGTGAAGGCAATGAGGAATACAATTGAAGAAACGGTACCTCAATTCCTACATGAAAATATTTTCTCTAGATTTGGAGTCCCAAGAGAGATATTAATAGACCAAGGTCCCCCATTCACCTCAAGTTTCATTGAACAGATCATGCAATTGAAAAATATACACCATATAAGTTATGCTACATACCACCCTCAAGAAAATGGATAGGTAGAAGTGACCAACACATAATTGGAGAACATCCTCACCAATACAATCAATATGCATAAGAGAGATTGGGAAAATAGAATAATTGAAGTTGTATGGGAATATAATACAACTTGGAATACCACTATAGGGTCCACCCCTCTRAATTGGTCTATGGAGAAAAGGATATGTTCCATGTAGAGTTTGAAGTTTMTAGACTAAAACAACTTCCAGCTTGAACCTAGACCTCTCWTTAGCCCAAAAAGAAACATTGCAACAACATAATGCCTTGGATRAGTATATACAACAAGMTTTGTTCCACATAGAGGTGGTGCAACTACAAAGAAAAAGAAGGCATGACAAGGTAATCAAGCATAGATGTTTCAAGTAAGGGTATTGGGTACTTCTCTATGAATCAAGATTCAAGGATTTCAAAGGGAACATAAGAACCAAATGGTTTGTCCTTTATAAGACATATGCATGTTATGATAATAGCCAAATGAAAATTAGAACAATAGATGAGGAGAACATCCCCCTCCTAGTTCATGGATATAGGCTTAAAATCTACAACAAACCACTAGCCAAGGAAGATTTAACATCCACAATCAAATATCAACAATTGGATTTGGTTGAAAATCAATTCCCTCAACCGATATCCATGTCCAAAAACTCAAAGAAAAAAAACCTGTAATGTACCCGACCACCCACGGGTTGGGGCTATGCCACTTAAACAAGCTGCAACACACCCAACCACCAACACCCACTACTATAAATGGATAGAATTTCTGATGCCCTATTGTCATACCCCTAAGGTTTGACGTCACTCAACCACCTCTTATGAGGGCACAACAGGCATCGAAAAATCTCTCATGGTTTTTCTGACGTTGGACTATCATCGGTATTCTGACTCCCATAATGCCCAATCTAGACCAAGTATCATCAGGTAAGGTGTTGTGTCGTCTACTATTTCGATGACTTCAAAGTCTACCTTAGTGCACACACCATGCAGATCTACCGTCACTCCTTTCATTCTACCTATTGGTAGGACTCTATGTTGATTTGCTAGCTTTAATTGAATAGCTGAGTATCCCAGTGTAGGTTCTCCCACGCATTTCCATGTAGTTTTTGGTAGTACATTCAATTCAGATCCTAGATCGAGTATAATATCTCCCATATTGAAATCCCCAATGTTAGCATTTTGTTTAAATTCCTTACTTGTTCTTCTTATTGTGTGTAGGTGATTGGCAGTTTTTAGTTCTGGCTTCTGTTTCATCTCACTGCTACATTTTTCTAGGATGTTTTGCAATATTTTGACAGATGAAGGATCACTTAACATTTCAATGCATGATTGCAAAAAGTCTTTGATAGTACTTACTTGTTCCTTGGGTTGTATTATTTTGGTATGGTCTAGTGATGGTGGAATTTCATATTCCATAGCTTCCTTGCTCTGTTGTGCAGTCAGCACAATGTTCTCCTTCTAGAATTCTTGTTGGGCTTCTCTAAAGATATCCTTCTCCTTATGCACATCAAATTGCTTCTTGGGGTCGGTGTTCTTCTTTACCCATTGGTTTTGTGCTGGCTCCTGTCGAACTCTGTCATTTCCTGTTTTCGTTCCTCCTCGAGTGACTATGTTGATGTTTCGTCTTTCATCCCTTGTTTCAGATAAAATCTACTGAACATTCTGGTTATTTGGATTCATTTTTTCATGGATCTTTACAAGTAATGTAGTACATTCCTCCGTATCATGGTTCGATGCACAAAAATACATACAAGTTGTTGGTAGCAGTGGACACTGCCATGTGTAATGTCCTGGTTGCTGGATATTGTGACATGTAACAGGTCTTCTATCGCATCCAAACCCTCCTCTAGCTCATCTTGCTCCTCTATATATTGTGTGATCTCCTCAGGGTGAATTATACTATGGTGCCTGATTATACTACATGGTATTATACTGGGGCTTGATTGAATTGTGGCATTTCTTTCCCAGTCATCATTGCAGCCTATACCTTGTATGCGTCTAATGTTCTTTCCCACTTCATCTCCATAGTTCTACAATCTTTATCGTCATGGACGACTGTCTTGCAAAAGGTGCAATATGATTTCTTTTGGAATGTTTGGTATTTTTGCATCATCGTGCAGTGGTGAGGGTTGTGACCCGGTTTCTTGCATATTTCACACCATAATCCTCCCTATGGTAGTGGGTTTTTCATCCCCGTCACCATATACTATGTGAATGTTGGGAATTCATTCTTATGGTGTCCTTCCATCCTACAGGTAGTGCACCAAACAACTTCTCGTTTGTCCTAGTTCTTATTCTGGTTGAGCTTAAATGTTAAGTTCTTCAGATCCTCCTTCATTTCTTTGATAATAGGGTCCATCTGCTAGTACTGATTCTCTTCCAATTGCAAGGCTGCTATTAGAGCCTCTGCTTGTGTCTGAAACCTATGTTGTCGTAATGGATATTTTAAGTGTGGGAGTAGTGATTTGACAAACAGGTGTCGATGTTGCATATTGGTCATAAGGTATTTTAAATTTCCTTTTAATTGCTTGAATCTTTGATCAATCTCCCATAATGATTCTCCTGGTTTATGTCTTATTTCAATCATCTTATTCATGTATTGATCCTCTGAGCTCGACTTCTATAACTAATTTATCAATAATTTCTTAATGTTAGCCAATGTCCTTGTCATCCCAAGAACATTGTTCATGTCTAGACTCATGTACTAGTCTAGTGTGCGGTCCCTTAGTGTGATCGCTAGATGTGCGAGTTTGGTGTCTTCATCAGTGATCTACTTTTCTTTCTAGATATTTGCGCAAATGAATAGATTCTTCTCAGGTTATTCTGTTGCTTCTCCTTGAAACTCTGGTAATATGATAGTACGATCGTGTCCTGCCATTCCAAACATTGAGCTACTCCCTCCTCCGCATGGTGTAGATATTTGACTAAGGTTGCTTGAATTGTCTCCTCCATTTGTTTCTCCTTGTGTAAATGTACTTCCTGCTGTCGGAATTCCTCCAAACTTTGGTTTTCTAAATGGTGGTGTTCTCTTTGGTGTATTGTTTACACATGGGTTTATGGGTTCCACACTGACATTAATATGAAAGGGATGGCTACCTTTGCCTCCTGTTCTTGGGCCTCTTGTTTTCCTCCCATACGTGGCGCATAGGATTTCCTCAATCTACTCCACAGCACAGAGATCCTCTACCTCTTCCTCATCTCTTGCCAATCCCTCCCTCTCAGCTACGACTTTGTTCTTAGTATTCACCTTATATTGGTAGTGTGCTCTACTATGCGTCATTCCTGATCATGCCAAGATCCACTTAAGCTGGTCATCATCCATCAAGATCAGGTCCAAGAGTTCCTCCTCCTTCTTCTTTTTATCCTACCCTCCTTCCATTCCTCCTCTCTCTATTAATGCTTCCCCCCTTCCCCCATGCATGTAGGGAAGTCTATCTATTTGATTCCATTGTCATTACACCTTTGTTATATAGCAATATCTTGATAGAAGTATACAGTGATCAAATGTACCTTCCTCTGGGTCCTCATAGGAACTCTTGCTCAGCTGCACTGTATGACTTTGTTGTGTCTACCGCAAATTCTTTGATAAATCCTATCACGATAGCGTCAAGCCAAAAGTATATTGTGCAGGTGAATTTGTTGTTCACCTATTGCATCTGTTGGATCTGTGCTAGATTCCAATCTTGTTGTTGAATCCAGTTTGTTTCCTTTAACCTTAAGATCCACTCCTATAGTAGATGTGGAAAATAACAGAAAGAATTTGTGTAAATCCATAAATACATGTTTATCAAGGTATTTATGCAGTGTGATCCTGGGGTTTCTATTGCCTTTCTATACAAACTCTGGCTCTTTAGTTCTCAACCAGCCCTTGACTTCTTATCTAGTGGGGTTCCAAGGTCTCAACATTCCCTTCTAACGACTCATTGCTCTTATGTTCCGCTCCTTTGGTTCTTATTCATTCTATCTCATCTACTCAGTCCTCTCTTGTTCCTTTTAACATGGCAACGGAACCATTTGTTTGTTACTATTTCCCTTCTCGAGTTGTCTAAGTTATTGACCCAGGGTTCATGTCATTTGGGGTTCCAAAAAACCTCTAAAACTATCGGCCCTCCTGGTAAACCAGAAGTCAACACAACACCCAGAAGGTACTGTGCAATCTCACCCAAGATAGCTTTAAATGGGTGACTGCAAGACTCAGGTGTTTACAGCCTAGGAAAAAGTAGGGGATAGGGGTTTCTTGATTAAAGGAAGGTACCATGAGCTATAAGGTAAACTACTTACCCCTTGCAGTTGCATACCTATATCCCACAGTTTAATTCTAGCAAAGTATAAACAGATTCATAACAATGTATTAACTCATTCATCAATCTTAACCCTTAATCGCTGAAAGAAAGAAGAGACATGCATACATTCAACATATTATGTGAGTATTACTATGGTTCACCCCTCCTAGGCTACATCCACAAATATTTGGCTCTTGGCTCTTTTATTATGGTAGTCTGCATTTTTTGTGCTGCGCACTTACAATTCTCCACAAAACTGGGTAAGATCTATGTGAGGCGAACTAGATTGCACCAGGCTCTACAACCTGCAGTCTAATCCTCAAATCTATTTTCCCTTGTATATTATTTTCTCAACAGCTTACAAAATCAGTTCATACAGCTAAAAACATTACATATCACCTACGCTCTTGTGTGGTTACAGTCTCCAAAACTTAACTCCAAACTCTAACCCTCAACAACAACAATAACAATAACAACAACCAACAACCAACAACCACATATGATACTTTTGTATCTATATTTATACATTTTGGGCTCTTCATCCTTTTACATAATATTACCAAAACCCTAACCCTTCTTACGTTAGGTATTTCTCCCATGCGCGTGTTTCTCTTCCTCCAGCTATCGCTTTCCTTTGTGCACGCTTTCTTGCATGCGTGGGTGCTATTCTTTTTCTAGTTATTACTTCAGTTTTCTGCATGATTTCTTTCCCACAATCGTTCTTCTTTCCCCTTCGGTCTGGTGCCAACACCTAGTCAACAAGCCATTGTTGGGGGGTTGAATCTGTTGATGGTTATTCTTGTTTCAAGAATTTTAATTTGAAGTAATATTTAAGCCAAGAAAACTAAATGCAAGACCTTTCCACCTATCAAGGGTCACAAATGGAAAAGAACCTACGAATTTAGAAGACACCTTTCTGAATGCACAACTATTTTCAGTCCATATCACTAATGATTAATTTTCCGATATTATTCAGTACCTGAGCATAGGTACTGCACCGCACGAATATAACACCGAGCAAAAGAAAAACCTGGTAGTCTACGCTGCAAACTATTAATTGATCGCAGGACACTTATACAAAATAAGTGAAAATAACATCTTGCGAAGGTACGTGTTAGAGAAAAAAAGACCAAGAGTCTTAGCAGAATCCCCCGAGGGAATAGCAGGAGGGAATTATGCAGGCAAAGCTACTACAAATAAGGTATTGTGCGCAGGACTATGGTGGTCGACCATTCACTGGGACTTGAAGGAGTATCGTGAAGGGACGAGATGCCATTATGAGCACAAGTTACATTGCAGGCATTCAATAAGTGGGAAATAGACTTTGTGGGACTAATCAACTCACCGGAAAAAAGAACAAGATCTAGGTACATTATCACTGCAACAGAGTACCTAACAAGATGGGCAGAAGTCATACCAGTGAAAGATTGCAATACAAAAACAAAAACACACTTCTTATTTGAGCAAGTGATCACTAGATTTGGATGCCCAAGAGTTTTGATGAGCGACCAAGGAACACACTTCATCAATAGCCCTATTAGTGCTATGACTAAAGAGTTTGAAGTCCATCATCAGAAGAGCACACCATATCACCCACAGGAAAATGGCACAGTGGAAGCATTTAACAAAATCTTGAAGAATGCACTAACAAAGGTCTATAACGTCAACAAGGATGACGAGGACCTCATAGTACCAAAAGTATTATGGGCCTACAAGACTACGTGAAAAACGTTGACATGGCACACACCATTTAAAATGGTCTATGGCCAAGAAGCAATGGTTCCATTAGAATATCCAGTACCAAGTTTGCACGTAGCAGCAATCTGACATATGACAGAACGAGGTGCAGTGCAGGAAAGAATGAATCAGTTAATGAAGATGGAGGAATATTGGATCCTAGTGGGATTCCACCAACAAGTTTAGAAAGCAACGGACAAATCTTGGCATGACAGACACATAAAGAATAAAACTTTCAAGGAAGGATACCTAGTATTGATATATGATAAAAAATTGTTCCAGCAACAATGAAAGATCAGAATGCACTGGATAGGACCATATAAAGTAAAATATGTCATAGATGGAGGAGTTGTACAGTTGAGATATTTATCAAGTGCAGAACTCAAGGGAATGATCAATGGGAGCTAACTGAAGATGTACAAGGACAGTCAACCACCCACTGCNATTAAATGATACCAACAGAGGAGTAGTACACCGAAAGAATAAAGGGAATGCATACTTAGGAACACAAAATCGTCAAGGAGAAGCACAACGACCATGCGAAAAGGGAAACAAGCGAGAAACGAAAAGACGACAAAAGCAATACGACATGACAACATTAAGTGGAATTGAAGGTTGGAAAGGAATGATGGGACGCCACATTAATCACACCAATTGGAGATGGGAAGGCAAATTATTGGAAAGTATGAAAGAACCAGAGGTGAATTGAACCCACAATTAAGGAAGCATCCTCAACAAGCTTCATGGGATACCCATACAACACATGGACGCAGGAACAAAGAGTCCATTTGTGAAAATAGAGCAGACAAAGAGTGATAGAAGCTAAGGATCATAGAGTGGAGTTCACAGAGGTCGCAAAGACCATTGAAACCCAGCAAGTGTTTGACATTCACCACCATGTCACCACCAAAGAAAGCAGAAGCAACCCAGAGTGCTAGACCAACCAGAGATAAAAGCAGGTCACAGGTATAGTTGGAATAAAGTGAACAGCAACCACCGAAGGTCGTAAATGTCGACAAAATCCCATCTCGAGACATAACACCAGTGAACCCCACACCTGGAGTGGAATAAAACCAACAGCCATCACTGGAGGGAATGAATATAGATATACTAGAAGTACAAGAGAAGCAAAACAAGGATGCAAAAACCCTGAAGGAGGTGCAACCAGAGAAAACTGAAGCAGCTCTGAAAGTCAATGTAACAACGATGAATCAAGAAGCAGAAATTGATCCAGATGATTTGCAAACCACCGTGTCATATCACCCACTGGAAGGAATCGTAGAGCAGGTCACAGGTTGTCCATAAGGGTATTCTAAAGCATAAGCAATAGTTGTTGGAACATCGAGCCAACCACCTCCGAAGAAAGATAAGTAGTAGGTACCTAGGTCACCTTGCAATCACCCTATCACAACAATCATTCTATCGTGTATACCAGATGGGGTACGAGTAGAACCAGGATTGCTAGGGCAGATGATCCAGGGATCAAATTTTGCTCAAAATTCAAAGTGCTAGGAATCACTTCAAATCAAACGGGAGCATAGGCCTCGTCATCACGAACCCAACGCAACTCATTTGGGTTCAAATGGATGTCAGATGAGAGAGATATTGCGTTCAATTCAAAATGACAAATAGGAAAAAAAAAATGTGTTGACTATACAGTTCGTATAGTTTGTACGGATGCTGACGTGGCAGACCGTATGACACATGGCAGACTCGTACGACACATGGAAAGTGTTGGTTGGCAGGATTGTGGACGAGTTGGCATATGACACATGTCATTAATGGTGAATGAAATGCTGACACGTGGCCCACTCAGTGGCCACCACGCGTCACCCTGGTGTTGGTCTAAAATTTATGTTGTTGGCCGGATTCGACCCTGTGACCTCTAGGCAAGGGTAAAGCCTTGGGGAGAGCCTCCCAACCGGTGTGCCATCACTTGGTTCTTATAATATATATGGTAAACATTTTATTTAAATTGAAATATATTGTATGTTGGGGCACGGACCAGGTCGGGGCTTAGCCCCGACCCCCGGTCCTATGTGTATACAATGTAACCACCATTACCATATGTGTGCCTATCTGACCGTTACCATATGACATTTAAACTTAACCCATGTTTGTATATGCGCGTGGTCATGTGGTGGCCCATGTGCCCTCGGCCTTGGCAGTTAGGGGCTAAGGTGCATAACCGTCCTACAGTTCGCACCGGTTGTGCGGTTGCGCCCGGTGCTGGGTTTTTACAAATATATGTGTGGGGGGGCTAGGTTGAGGAGGCAAGGGTGCATTTTGGTGATCCAGAGACAACAAGTTTGAAGGGGAACTTCCAGGAAGCCTATCTTCTTCAATTTTTGGCCAAACGAGGTGTCAAAAAAGCCTAGCTAGGGGTTTTTGGACGTTTTGAAGCCATTGGAGCCATCTATTTGGCATTTTGAGCATTGTAAAGAACATATCTTATCACTTTGAGCAAATAATACAAAAGATACATTGGAAGCTGGACCAGGAGATGTAGTGCAAGAAAAGGGTGAACTCCTTTATCATTTGTTGTGTTATGCGTTTTTTGTTCACTGTTATTTGTTGTTGTTTATATGCATCTTGAATGTGTAATTTATATAAAATTTGCGTTTGGAAAATTGATCCATTTGCATTTGAACACATGAATTAAAACTTGCAATTATTTTCAAGAATACAAGTCTTCATCATTTTTAGATCAAGTTGGTATCATAGCATAGGTTTTTAAAAACTTGATTATTTGCAAGTGTTTTGTTTTATGATGCTCACAAGGTTGAAACTCACAAGAGGAGAAGGTAAACTTGTAGAGGCAAGTTCGCATCCTTCAAGAAGAAACATTATATCATCCCCGCAAGCTTCAAGGAGGCATTCACCAAGTATGGCTCATGAAGAGAGTCATGAACATACTCCTATAGAAAATGAAGATCTAAGAAAGGATTTCATGGAAATGAGAGAAATGATGAAACTCTTGATGGAAGAAAGGAATACAAGGTTGCAAGGTGAAGGTTCCAACCCTTCAAAGCACAAGGGAGACAGTGGTGATAAAACTCCAAATTGAAATGGAGGGAATGGTGCTTCTCCACTACCCTCACCTCCATCTTCTTCTTCTTCTTCTACTAGTTCCATACCTCTTCCAAATTCTCCAAAAGGACATGGTAATACTCATTCACAAATTCCTTTGTTAAATCTTGATATTAAATTCGAATTGCCAATGTACAATGGAGAGGTAAATGCTAAGAAATTAGATAATTGGATTCGTCAGATTGAGGTGTATTATAGGATACAAAAAATTCAAGATGATGAAACTAAGATTCAGCTTGCTTCTTTAAGATTGGATAGTGCAGCACTCATTTGGTGGGAAGCCAAGACTCAAGAGGAC
>SNQJ01S0075764.1:0-17943 GCA_010110895.2 Picea sitchensis
TGAAGATGATATTTTTTAATGGGGTAATAAAGGAAGAGGTTTACGTAGAAAACCCACAAGGAGACACATGTTTGTAGGTTAAAGAAGGAATTATATGGATTGAAGGAGGCACCGAGAGCATTATATGGTCGAATTGTTAATTTTCTAATGAGCTTGGGATTTACCAAGAGAAGTGTAGATCCTAACCTTTACTTCAAGGTTGAGGATGATGGACCAGTGATATTACTACTATATGTGGATGACTTGTTCTTGACAAGCATGGAGAAGCTCATCATTGAGTGTAAGAGAAAACTCGATGCAAAGTTCTAAATGAAAGACCTAGGTTTTATGCACTACTTTTTGGGTCTAGAGGTATGGTAGAGGAAGAATGAGATCTTCCTAAATCAAGGAAAATATGTTGTGGAGATCCTGAAGAGATTCAAGATGTTGGACTCTAAATTGATGGCTACACCAATGGCATCAAATATGAAGTTGTTGGATGATATGACTTCAGAGGTTGTGGATGCTACATTATATAGGCAGATTATTAGATCATTGATGTATTTGACGAATACACGATCAGATATATGTTTTTTTGTGAACACCTTGAGTCAGTACATGGTTGACCCCAAACATGTTCACCTGATTGCAGTAAAACATGTGATGAGGTACCTTAAAGGTATAGTGGATTATGGGCCCAAGTATGTTGGAGACAGTGAGATCATTCTACTTGGATATTCAGATTCATATTGGGTCGGTAGTGTTGGAAACTGGAAAAGTACATTAGGATGTTGCTTCACTTTGGGATCCGGTATGATTTCATGGATCAGTAAGAAGAAATAATGTGTAGCACTCAGTACAGATGAGGAAGAGTATGTGGAAGCATGTGCAACAAGTCACGAACTATTGTGGCTTCAGAAATTACTGAATGGATTATTCTATATTGTGATGGAGGCGACCTATGTCTTGTGCGACAACTAAATTTGTATAAAGTTGTCAGAGAACCTGATGTTTCATTATAGGTCAAAGCATATTGAAATAAGGTATCACAATATCAGGGATATGGTGCAGAAGGGAGTAGTGGGACTCCAATATGTGGTTACCTATGAGAAGGTTGTGGATGTGCTGACAAAGCCATTGTCAAGGATAAATTTTGAGTACTTCAGGGACAAGCTCGGTGCAGTCCTTCTTCAGAGCGAGTGATGGATTTTGATGTTATCGTAGGGTAGTGGATGTCATGATGACCTGTTGTAGCTATTGGAGAGATACCCACTGAACCTTGATGCATGTTGAGGAGATGAGTTACATATGTTCTCATAGGGTACTAGATGTCATGAATAAGATATTCGAGCTTTTTGTGGGAAACTAGATAGTCTCATGATGACATGTTATAGTTATTGGAGAGCTACCCACTGGCTCTAGATGCATGCTTTGAAGTCACTATGGATTTCCTATGATGTATATATTTGTGTGTCTGATAGTCAATGGTCATGATCTTGACATGTGGAGGATGACAGTGTTAGAGTCTGTGTCGAATAGAATACCTTCCTCATTAAGAGGGAGTGTTGAGATTTTATGTAATTTCAGAAGTTATTCCTAAGTGTAATTGTGAAATGGTTTATTGATAAGTCATGTATTTTAGGTCTTTTAGAGTATAAATAGAGGTTATATCGATTCATTATGATCACTCATTGAATATAAGTACAAGAGAGTAGTACGTACTTATCTAGGAGGCTATTCTTGGTTCATTTCTGGGTCTCTTTGGTCTTGATTTCATGAAAGAAAATTGTATGACATTGTACATGTTGGATGTAACATCCCGCTCTGGCGCACTGAGCAAACTTATTCTTTGAGGACACTTGCTCACAAGTGATCCAGATTATTATGATATTAAAACATTTGACTTTGATTATGATGCATCATGGGTAGATGATAGGTTGTTTTACTACATTGACATAGATAGGTGCTATTGACTCGGTTTTACTGAGTGTGTAGGGTTTTTGAACTTGAGGATGCAGAGGCATCGATGGAACCCCTTGGACTCCGGATCGAGTCAGGGAGTTTGCTATTGGGTTTTGATTGATTTACTGTGATATTAATACATTTGATTAGATGATATGATGTGGAAATGTTCTGACATGATTTGTTGATGATGCAGGCTGACGATATCTTGTCGACCAGACTCACATATGGAGTAAAGGGGTCACACATGACTACCAAAGAGGTTGAGGGAGAGGTGTGGACAACAGCCCTGCCACAGCCTACTAGCACTCTCATCGTGGCTCGAAATGTAGGTTAACGATTACCTAGTTCGAGAGGACCCACGATGTCGTGAGGGCAGACTGTGATAGTCGCTCACGATGATTCTAAGGGGTGCGTAATAAGGTGGGGGCCTTATTCCTTAGAATCCCTTAGTCTCCCACAATTTCACCTGGCGGAGTGTTGACTCCAGGGGTTATTGATGTCTACCAATCAGTCAAGAAGCGAGTGGCACCCTTTGAGCACGTGGTGTGTCCTGAAGGGAACGTCGCGCAAAAGAAACAAAAGTGGCGAGTGGCACCCTTGGAGCAGGTAGTGCGTCCTGAAGGGCACGTCGCGTTGATGATGATAAAGGAACGAACCTAGATGGCCCTAAGACAAATATCTCATTAAGAAATTTTAAAAACAACTTCCCTAATTAAAATGTCGCCCAGTTCAGAATTTAAGTCCTCAGTCTAAAACTTCGCTAGGGGTAAAATTTTGTCTACCCTTAAGAAAATATCTCTATAAAAATAAAAAACTAAAGTTTAAAAAAAAAAAAACCACTTAAGTAATAATTGTGGACTTCATAAATTTTTGGGTAAAATGAAGAGAGGAAGAACTTAAATAAAATCTATGGATATAAAAGGTAAAGAATAAATTAATTATTTAACTTGTGAAAGTGTAAAAAGCTATTAAATTAATAAAAAAAAAAGGAAAAGAGGTTAAATTGCACAACTGTCGTTTTTAGCTCCTTTAGAAAGGGGAAAGAGGGAAATTATAAAATTTAGGAAACTAGGGAAAGGGAGGTAACATAAAAAGGGAAAGATGGGGAACTTAAGGTAAAAAGTGGGAGGTCAACTTAGTAAAGAATATGCAATTAAGAACCTTCTAAATTGAACTAATTTAACAACTTCAATTTAGGGAAAGTCTTTAAAACCTGTAAGGGAATCTAGGGACACCTAGGAGTAAATTTAGGAGTAACTCTAGGTGGGTGAGGGAAATAAGACAATTTAATAAATTAAAGAAAATAATTATTGGAGGAATGTGGGGGATGAATGACACTTGTACGAAGGAGAAATTTTAGAATATTTTTATTTAAAACTTAAATTAAATGAGATTTAGGGAAAGATTGGAAGTTCTAAAACTCTATAAAAGAGAGTTAGGAGGAGGAAGAGGGGGATTGGCTGTTAGCGTAACGTTACACTGCCGGATTAGTGACTTGACTGATTTACTTGTGGGAGTTGGGATTTCCCAGCTTGGACAGGAGTGGTAGCTCGGCCTTGCGAGGCGAGCTGGGAGCTAGACGTACCATCTAGATAGTGTGTGGCCCCTTTGCGGCTCGGGGGGCTAGGGGGGAAGCAGAGTACCCCTAGCATTGGTTGGGAGGTACCGGTGAGGTCTCAACGGTCGGTGGGCGGGAGCGGCACGGAGCACGCGGTCGTCATTTGAGGCAGGCGATAAGGCAATGGTATGATTTTTTAATTTGGTAGAATAGAATGCATTATGACTTATGATGGGATCAAAATATCGGTTGTAAATGGATTTAAAGGATGTTTTTATTTATTTACTCAACGATTATAATTGTAACTGCTGTAACTGTTGTTTTTATATAAATTTCTCATGTGACAAGTATTAGTGTTGCAGATCGTGTACAATTTATATTCTATATGTTTCTTGTGTATGAAAAACAACTAATAAGCTATTGAAGAACCTCATGATAAAATGTTGGTAATTAACCATATTTATGTATAATATCCGAGTCGGATGAAATACTTCCAATAGTAAGTAAGTACTTCTATTATCTTATTTCCTGAGGAGTGACAGATCGATGAAATAATTTCTATGCTGACCGAGTATAACTCTAGTTATTGAACGCTTCTAACTATATAATATATACATATAGATATCGCAACACCGTTCAATATTAATATAAACAATATTCATTCAAGTCGAAATCTGCTACAAATCACTGAATCTGTTAACTACCTAATCGGATTAAAAAATCAGGTATAGTTTCGTTAAGCCATAAAAAAAAACATGAATACCTAATTCTGCGAAAAATTGTGGGTGCTATTAACCATCTAAAGCGATTAAAAAAATCAGGTGTAAACTTGGACGTATCGATTAAAAAAAAGTCAGGCGTAAACTTGGATTCATCTGTTAGATAGGGACATCCCAGAAACAAGAAATAAAGTAAAGAGAAACAAGGTAAACAGTTGCCTTTGCTCTATATTACCTAACTTATAATCAAAGTTCAAAGGTTTGAATTAAAAAAATCAAATATAAATTTGGAGGCATTGATAAAAAAAAATGGAGTGGGTTAATTCTGGAGTAATCTTAGTTACTATTCACAGGTTTTTTTTGGCTGCCTGTTTTTAAATTTTGACCAATCTAGTACTCTGATCCATTTTTTTTTAGAGCATCTGGGTTGATTTAAAATGGGGCAAAACCTCTGAAATGCATTTTAGGTTTAGAAATTAAGCCATGCAATGTTATGTAATGTAAATTTTATGCTTAGAAATTTTGTAATGTAATTTTATGTGATGCAACTTTTGCGTTGGGACAGTAAATTAAGTTTGGAATTGACAGTAATGCCTCTATGTTTAGAATTTACATATCTGAGATTTGACCGAACTTACAGGTCTGAGATGCATTTTATGTTTAGAAATTACATGTCTGAAACGCAGTAAATGTCCGAAATGACTTCAACGCATTTATGTTTAGAATGGTCGAATTTCTAGGAGTCATGCAATGTTAGGACAATAACGTGCATGGTGTGGCATGAGGCATAGCCAGGATAAGGAAAATTATCCTTTTCTGGAGAAATTGCCTCTGTTGTTCATCATTGGATTTGGTCAATCTAGCCTTGTGTCTACAAATTTTAGCTGGCAAATTTAACGGAGTAATCCTTGTCTCTGCAATTTTCTCTTACGCATGACTGTACAACCCTTTTCCTCTGCCAAAATCATGTCTAGGTTGTCAGGTGACACCTTCACCTATGAGACCCGTATACTTGTTGTCTACACCCTTTTCCCCTGCAAAACCTTGTTAAAGAAACCATTGTATGGTCATTCCTTGCAGGTCACGTCCAGGTATGGGCGGAAATAATTTACCTTTGCGAGTGGTTCAGGCATCGGCTGTCTGGCTGCGTTTCTTCTTTTCCTCTTTATTATTGAGATGTTTTTCCCATAAAATGAATGGCGGGTCCAAGCACTTATTTTTGTTTGACATGCATGCATAATGTAAGGAAGCCAAATATTTAATGGAAAGAAAATTATTTGCTACATATTCAAAGTACTATTATATATGTTCGGGTTTGTAGTAATCAAGGTTGGAGTCTACTTTATTTCAGCTTTTACTATTTAGAATCCATCATGATGGAGATGGAGCATAAGGCTAATCGAATTGCACCCAGGCCATAACTATTCTCATTGTTAAAACCATGCGAGTATTTATTACGGTTATTTCAGGGTTATTCAATTGAAGCTTCTGCCTTTTCCATCGAGATTCTTAATTTTATTATACTCTGTCATGTAGTAAGTTATTTCCTTCTTAATAGTAATACATGCAGTGATATATCTTTTCACGTAATGAATATGAAATAAGTTAAATCGCATCTCTCAATCCTCAAATTGCAGTGTGAAATTACTTGAACGAAACGAGGTCGAGAAGTTCATTTACAAGTACCAATTTTCAGAATCAAAGTTAGACCAACATCGAATTCTGTCAACTTGAAAAAGGAATTATCAAAATTATTATTTATTCAAAAGTGTTATTTTTATTATTATTTATTCAAAATTGTTATTTTTATTATTATTTACTCAAAATTGTTATTTCAATTTTACTGCCAAATTTTGTCCAACCTAAAAAAATACTTGTTATAGAATGAATGAATACTAATAGTAACACCTTTTAATTTTCAAATATAACAAGTTACTAATCATTTTTAGAAGAGTTTTACGACAATTCAAATTGGTAGTTATTCCCTTGTGTTTCTTGCTATTCTTCATGTAATTCCTTTTGCTCAATTGTTTTCTTTTTATATTGCATAATGGATTGATTAATCATAGCAGATTATTTTATTTGGCACCATGATAGGTATGAAGGGCATCTGTGTAGTCACTTCATATGCCACCAGAAATGTTAGCTACAGTTGAATTAATGAATGATTAATTCTGCGCCTTGACGTAAAGTAGATGACTACCCTTGCTTCTTGATTTAAATAAAGTTGTTTTCATTTCGCTCGCACTTACGTCGTTTCATGACGGATTTCGTAATCAAATTCTCTTGCACCGTGAAATTCTTATAATGTGTGTTGATTCATAAAACTTTATCGCACAACGATCGTCCTTGATGTTTCTTGAATTCTCATATTTAGTCGATATGGATTGTGTCGGGCGGGATGTAGACACCTCCATGTTTCTCAAAATAGTCGCCAGCCCTGAGACCTTAAATGGTTAAAATCGATGGGAACCTGGGCTTGAGTGTTGCTTATGTGTCTTGGAGGTCCTAACCATTGTAGGGTAGGACAGGCGGGTAGTCAGTCTTATTATTTACTTCGGTTGATTGTTGTTCATTGTTGGCAGATGTTGATGTGCATCTTAGATCTTTATGTTGATATCACAGTTGCATGCATCATGATTCGTCGTCATGTGGCGGCACAGAGTATAATGTCTTGTTACCCTTGTACACATGCACACACAAAAAAAAAATTGCACTTGTTATAAGAGGTTTGTCATCGTAACGAGGAGGTTTGTTACATTGGAGGAATCTGTAATGAGGAAAGTTTGCAAGTTTTTCTCCCCCTTGAGGGTTTCCCTGAGGCTATATCTTATTGTTCTATGGATATCTGTCTTTCAGTTGTGATCCTTTTGCATTATAAATAATAATAAAACAATATAATACTTTAACTATTGGAAAAACAAAAATAAATCAACATCAACTACACTCATTCATAAGAAGACAATAAAAAAGGCAAAAAACTTCTTTTTAACATAAGTTATGATTCTGTAAAATGAAAAACCCTAACCCTAAAAAATGATGCGTCAAAAGGAATTCAAGTACTAAGGAGGCTACTTGATATGTCAACTTATTGAGAGTGCAACTTTCACATACAAAATCCATTTAGGGAATTTCCTAGACCATTACAGAAGTTAAACCATTTTATATTTATTTTTTATGCCAATCGAGAAAATATTTTTTTGGCCTATTTCAACTACCAAAATTGCAATTCAAATACCCTAAAGATGCACTCAAATTTTGAGACTTGAATAAGTATAGTAAAATTTCCAAGTTGTGGAACCATTATAAACTAGTAGAATAGGTGGGTGGCCACTAGTATCCACCTAGATTAGTTCTCCCCCTTTAGGAGGTTATGGTCCCCATTTCATGAAGTTCCTCCATGATATGGGGAAACCTCTTCTAAATCTATCTCCTAGTGAGCCGCTTGTCTTGGTGAAGGAGTTTCCTTACTTTGACAACCTAATATAGTTGACTATATTTTTGGCGAGTTCCTTTCATCTTGGTTTCCATAATGTGGTAAATTTTTTCATGCTCAATGCAGTTAAAATTGAGTTATGTAGGGGCTAGGTTATTAGTCACTTCTCAGGTGTCCAAAAGAGGTGGAAAAAATGATCAAAGAAACTCCACATTAAATACAAGGTGAAAGCCAAGAAAAGGGGTAATAATTAATTTCAAACCACAGCCTTGGTGATGGTGTAAGGACCATATGAGAGTGCATGGATCTATGGGGTATTATAAATAACTCTTGATGAAAATGAAACCATACCTTATCTCCCACCTAAAACTTGTGTGGAACCCATTACTAATCATGTCCATGCTTGTAATCGACATTAACTTTATACAAAATATAATGATCTTAGTGTTGGATGTTATAGATCCATTCAAAAAAATTAATTTATATGGTAGGATATTAGTATGAATATGGTAGGATCCTTCTTATGTAGATGCAATGGCCATAACTATGTCAATTGGGGACAATGGATAGAACCCTGAACACATTTCAAAAGTTCTATGGAGAATAGAGTTATGAAGGCATATGTTGTGGGTACATTGAACACAAGGAAGAGTCTCACCCCATGTGCATGGATTTTTGTATTTATACATTCTTAATACATGCACAACCATCCTATATCATGGATGATTTTAGGGGCTAAATTTTGCTCATGGGCTAATTTTACATGGTTTTACCCCAAAAAATATTCGCTATTCTAAAAATTATTCCCCCAAATTTTATATGATAAAATTATTTTACCTTAAAGTTCGCCAAAAGTTTATACAAACTACATAAAATCCTTAGAAATTTGAATATTTTTACAAAAATATCGCCAAACATTTATAGTTGTCATATGAAGGATTAGTAAGATTCGCTAAGGTTTCTACTGTTTAAAATAAATTTTCATCCTTAAAATCATCCCTGATCCTATTGTCTACCTCTATTTGTCCATCATTTTCAAGGTACAAGGAAATATATTTGGTTATCTTAGTGTGCATAAGTGACCATAGGTTGGAAAAGAAAGTACCTAGGAATGTACTATTTGCATTTTAAATGATTTTCCATGGGTGGCCAAAATGAACCCAAACATGCACAAAGAAGAGATTAGCAGTGACCATTGGTACAATACACTTCACGCAGGATATCGAAATGGCCATCTTGGATAATCAATCAATAATTGTAGATATGCAGTCATTCTCATCTTTGGTTGAAGGTAGGCCAAACATGTAGTCCATGGATATGAACTCCACAATTTATCTAGTGTATATAGAGGAGTGTAAAACCCCTACTTCATGATGGCAGGTTTGGTGATGACATCGGTAATGCATGATTAGGTAAACCTATGGCATCTTGTTATATATTTTCTAACTAGAAGTACTTCTATAGAACTACCACTATCTTATCCACATTGAAGTAGCCTACCACCCAACTATAATGTGCCTCCCAAATCAAATTCTCATGATAACTTGAAGGAACATAGAGATGCGCCATATTCCATAAAAATTAATCCTCATGATGAAAATCTAAGATCAGTTTACCCATGCCCATTGTTCAATAGATAACAATGAAATTATGATTGTTGTCATAAGATTGGCTCTAGCTATAAGTCTAGTTTCAACAAGAGTTGAGTGTCATGGTCATTGTCACAACTAAATCTTATATGGGATAGTCCATAATGCAATTTATGCTACCCTTATGTAATGTTTAGATGGAACTATTGTAGGTATGTCGATAACTTTTGTAATGCTTCCATTGGTTATTAGTATACACAATGGAGTACATATCCTTGTCATAGGTGGGATACATGTGAACTGTGCCAGAGGGTGTCGCACTATGATATGCCACCATATGCCCTTTGTAAGTGAGGAATGCATTGATAGTATAATTTGAATCATCTATATCAATCTTGAATGGTTGTACCCAATAACGCCATCTCAATTTGGATGTACCTTGTATTCCATTACAATACTTTAGAACCAAGTGCCTCTTGGAGTATATGATACCCAACTTTGAGCATAAGGTATGGAATATATTGGTGTTCTATGACACCATATAGACTCTCTCCTACTATAGAGATACTCATATCATGTGTTGGTCATCATAGTTTCCAACATGGTAAAATTATTTCTTGAGGACAAGAACAAAATCTACCAATGTGGGTTCTATCATAAATTTTGTAGGATCATCTCCAACATGTCTCTCTTGTAGCTATCCCACAAATCATTAACATGGGTAAGGTACTTAAGGAGTGTCAAGGTGATCCTTTTTCTACCAATTTTGTTTTAATAGAGTAACAACCCTATAACATATTTAACGATTCCTTGAAATCATCTATGTCTATATAGACTTCAAATAAAGGGATGTCAAGGTTAACTTTTACTTTGAAGGTTTTCTCATTGCTAAAATGGATACATGTTGAAGGTATCTCTTCCACCTTTGGAAATTAATGAAGGATCTAGATGAAATTTTACATCTCTATCCCAATCCAAATGGGTTTAACCGATTAATTTGTTTACTTCACTATTTCAATAATTTATACAAAGCTAGTAAGTTCCCCTGGTATATTGAATACTTATCTTTGTGGCTTTAAGTTGTTTTTCTTATAGATCTTTTATAAACCAAGAAAATAGTCTAATAATAAAGGAAATATTAGGTTGACTCTAAATTATATAAATAAGGCTACTAACAATTTGTTGATAGAACATAGTGTCGACATTTAGAGAATCACACTCCTTGGTTAGCTTCCATTTTGATCGATAAGGTGTAGCAGAGGGTTTACAGTATTCCATTCTCAAATTTTGTAAATGATTTGGTAGATATTTAGGTTGAGAAATAAAGTTACCTTCATCCAATTTTAATACTTGGATGACCAAAAAGAAATGCAGTAGACCAAGGTCACTCATGTCAAATGTATTAACTAACTATTTCTTTGAACCGAAAACTAAATTAACATTGCTTTCATCAATAGCTAGTTCATGCACATATAATGCAATAATTAGTGTTTCACCATTTACCTGAAATACATATATACCATGATTTAATTAACGACATTTGAAGCCAAGATTCAAGAAGAAGTGGTTTATCTTCCCATACAATGCCATTAAGGCCTATTTCAAAAAAGACAAAGATTTATTCAATTGGAATACAAGACTACCATTCTTATCAAAATCATGGGTTGCACCATATAAATATCCTCAATAAAATCACCATGTAGAAATTTTTTTTTAACATACATCTCATGTACCTCCCATCTAAATTAAGGAGCAAGTGAAACAATCATTCAAACATAGTTCATCTTTGCAACTGGGGTAAAGGTCTTAATATGGTTGACGTCTTTTTCTAAAAAAATCCCTTAAATAACAAATGAATATTATGCCTTTAAGCATCACCTTTAAATGTGAATTTAGCATCACCTTTAAATGTGAATTTGATCTTGTAGACCCATCAACATTTTAGTACTTTAGATCCTTCCATAATTTATATTATTAAAGAATAAACCATACAAATTACTTGAGAGTACTGAAAACTATTTCAAATGCAAATGTACTATGTGTTACATCATGACCACATATATATTCTTAAATCTTAACTCAATTAACCCAACTAACAATATAAAACTCATAAATAAATTATCTAAACATGTATTATTTTGGTCAGGATATTCTCTTACACCATGCAATTATTACTTACATTATATGTTAGATTTGATATATTCTACATATGTAAAAGAAAAATGTGTTGTATTTGGCTTTAATTTCCCTTTTACAAATTTATACCATGTAATCTTTTCAAATTATTTTTATTTAATAATTTACAAGTATTTATCAAGTTGATGTTTTCTATATAAGTGAAAGGAAAAAGTAGTTGTAATTTTCTATTATTTAATTTTATATAAATTTAATTTTTTTTTAATTATTTATTTTTATTAAAAATATTTGAGACTAGAAAGTTATTAAGAATCAATAATTGATTTTATATATGTCTTATATAAGAAGAAGTGATTTAGTGTAATACTTCTTCTTAATTTAGAGTTATTAAGAATTAATAATTGTTTTGATATATGTGCTATATAAGAAGAAGTGATATAGTGTAATACTTTTTCTTAATTTTTCTTGAGAGTTATTAAGAATCAATAATTGATTTGATATATGTGCGATATAAGAAGAAGTGATATAGTGTGATACTTCTTAATTTTTCTTTTGTAGAATTAGTATCAATTTTATATTAAATTCAGATTTTTTTTTCACATTTTCTTTTATTGAAAAAATTGTAGATTTAACAATTTTGTGTGCTATATAGTATTTAAGACATTTATAGAGGAGAACACATGTTGTATATGTGTTATATATAAAGAAGAGATATGTGTTATATATAAAGAAGAGATATAGTACAATACTTTTCTTTAATTTTTAGTTTATAGAATTAGTGTCAATTTTGTATTAATTTGTGATATTTTCTTTTTTTTTTATTGAAAAGATTGTAGATTTGACAATTTTATGTAAAAAAAAATATTTAAAACATTTGAAAAGAAAAAAAAACATGTTTTAAAAATGATATAGATAAAAATGCATTTATGAATGATTTGTTGTCATGTTGTGATGCACATAATAGTTATATATATTATATACAGAGAATGTGTTGATATATTCTACATATGAAAAGAGAAATTGATTTTAATTCTTCTTTTACAAATTTATACTATATCATATTTTCAAATTATTTTTATTTAATAATTTACAAGTATTTATCAAGTTGATGTTTTCTATATAAATGAAAGGAAAAAGTAGTTGTAATTTTCTATTATTTAATTTTATATAAATTAAAATGTTTTTAATTATTTATTTTTATTAAAAATATTTTAGAATTGAGAGTTATTAAGAATCAATAATTGATTTGATATATGTGCTATATAGGAAGAAGTGATATAGTGTAATACTTCTTCTTGATTTTTCTTGAGAGATATTAAGAATTAATAATTGATTTGATATATGTGCGATATAAGAAGAAGTGATATAGTGTGATACTTCTTAATTTTTCTTTTGTGAAATTAGTGTCAATTTTATATTAATTTCACATTTTTTTTTCACATTTTTTTTATTGAAAAGATTGTAGATTTAACAATTTTGTGTACTATATAGTATTTAAGACATTTATAGAAGAGAAGACATGTTGTATATGTGTTATATATATAAAGAAGAGATATAGGATAATACTTTTCTTTAATTTTTAGTTTATAGAATTAGTGTCAATTTTGTATTAATTTGTGATATTTTCCTTTTTTTTTATTGAAAAGATTTTAGATTTGACAATTTTATGTAAGAAAGAATATTTAAAATATTTGAAAAGGAAAAAACATGTTTTAAAAATGATATAGATAAAAATGCATTTATGAATGATTTGTTGTCATGTTGTGATGCACATAATAGTTATATATATTATATACAGAGAATGTGTTCATATATTCTAGATATGTAAAAGAGAAATGTGTTTTATTTGGCTTTAATTCCCCTTTTACAAATTTATACTATATCATCTTTTCAAATTATTTTTATTTAATAATTTACAAGTATTTATCAAGTCGATGTTTTCTATATAAATGAAAGGAAAAAGTAGTTGTAATTTTTTATTATTTAATTTTTGTTATAAATTAAAATCTTTTTAATTATTTATTTTTATTAAAAATATTTTAGATTTGAGAGTTATTAAGAATCAATAATTGATTTGATATATGTGCTATATAAGAAGAAGTGATATAGTGTAATACTTCTTCTTAATTTTTCTTGAGAGTTATTAAGAATCAATAATTGATTTGATATATGTGCGATATAAGAAGAAGTGATATAGTGTGATACTTCTTAATTTTTCTTTTGTGGAATTAGTGTCAATTTTATATTAATTTCAGATTTTTTTTATTGAAAAGATTGTAGATTTAACAATTTTGTGTATTATATAGTATTTAAGACATTTATAGAAGAGAACACATGTTGTATATGTGTTATATATAAAGAAGAGATATAGTATAATACTTTTCTTTAATTTTTAGTTTATAGAATTAGTGTCAATTTTGTATTAATTTGTGATATTTTCCCTTTTTTTATTGAAAAGATTTTAGATTTGACAATTTTATGTAAGAAATAATATTTAAAATGTTTGAAAAGGAAAAAACATGTTTTAAAAATGATATAGATAAAAATGTATTTATGAATGATTTGTTGTCATGTTGTGATGCACATAATAGTTATATATATTATATACAGAGAATGTGTAAACAAAACACACTGGTAATGGATCAATTATGGGCACTTGGTTGTCCAACTTTTAAAATCTATAGATCACACAATGTGGTGCATGTCAATTTTGATGGGATGATTTCCATTTCAAAATTATGTGTAAAGTTTTTTTTAAATTACAAAAAATAACACACAAAATGTTTTCATAGTATCACATTAATAACTAAAAACATTCATAAACACCTCTATGTTATAAATTTGATAATCAGGAAGAAAATATTACATTAGAGATATGAAGTTACACCATGTCATAGATTTATATATATAAAGCAACAAAGCATTTCATTAAAGGAAGTTACATCATATTATAGATTTGTATATAAGGCAACAATACATTTTATTGGAGTTTTATAATTATGAAGATTTTTATATAAGGAAACAATGTATTGTATTAGAGTTACGTAATTGTTTTATGTTAGGAATTTGGATACATAAAAATATATTACATTGAATTTTTATTTTATTCTTTTAAAATATAGAATTTATAAATATGTCTTTTAATGTTAATTTTATATTTTATTTATGTGTATATCTTAAAAGATTACAAGTTTTAAGTGTTTATCGAGGTAGGGTATGTACATCTTAAAATTTAGGAAGGGATCATTTACTTTACAAACAAGAAATCTCATATGTCAATTTGATGTCTTAATCATAACATTAAAATTAGATTATTATTATTATTAAATTTATATTAATATAAAATATAAATAAATTTGTAGTTTATTAATTTAATAATTTTCTTAAAAATTTAAAAGTTATTAATTATTTATATTTATATCTTATTAAATTTATATTTATATAAAATATAAATATGAATTTTTAATTTTTAATATACTAATTCTTTTAAAAAAAAAAAATTAATTATTAAATATTTATTGAATTGATATAATGTACATGTTTAGAAAAGAAATGCATTGCACTTTCCTTTTATCTTGACATACTAATTTAAATTTATAATATCAATTTTAATAGTTTTCCTTGGAAAATTGATGCTCCAGATTCTCATGATCAATTCATGGCGTGACTAACAGTCAATTACAAGTACAGAAAACTTCGAAATAATCGGTTGGTTACCTGCATACAACCATATTTCGAAAGGCCATTGAAATTATTTATGTGAAAACATTGAACAGGCAATGGACAGTATTAAAGGTAGATTCCGGAAGCCAATAATTGTAAAAAGCTTTACTCACGAAACCTGTCACTTCAATATGATGAGTAACACCAGTTTTAAAAGTTATCTGTTGAGAGTAAAATCAGCTTTTAAAGTTACTAGAAGGTTCAGGAAATTTGGAAAATTTGATTATATCATGGACAGTTGTTATCTACTCATTTTCGATAAAGTTTGATTGCATTTTCTTTTCGATATCTCTCGATGTCATATCAATATCAATATCAACACAAGAAAACAAGTGCGTACAGTGAAATTGCAAATTATAAAATTCATTTCATCTGAGCTTCGATGTGGATGAAGATATATTTTACACCATGTAAGTTTTTTGCTACCGACTTCTTCTCCAGCTGGGACATTTACATTCTGCTGCTGGAAAGTAGTAATAATTCATGAAATTGCAAATTGCAATATCAAACAAGTGCCTACAGTGAAATTGCAAATTGCAAAATACATTGCATGTGAGTTTCGATGGAGAATATTTCGTCTTCTCTATCCGGGACATTTACATTATGCGATTGGAAAGTAATAATCCTTGTCTGGTTTTTTCTTACGGTTGATAACATCCTCATAAAGTTAAAAAAAAAAAAAAAAGTTAAAAAAAAGTTGAAATCGAAATGGAATTCTATAACGGATAGATGTAATAAATCTTGTCCATGCCCTTACCAAGGCCGTTGTCATAGTACAAGTAAGATGTTTTCTAAGTAGTAGATTAAAGATTATAGGAAATAAAAAAAAAATTAGGATAGGCTAGAAATTGTTGGATTTGTATATTAGTTTTTCAGCATGTTAAATCTATTTTTGTATTTAAAAATGAATTTTGAATAACAAAAAATAGTGATTAGTGTAAATTTATATGGTCTGATTATGGAGAAAAAATCCATTTCTTAAAACAGCTAGCCAAAGCCTTTTTCTAAACATCCTATTTTCTGAATTTTTTTTATGGGAATCAGGCAAAACAGATTTTGGTGAAATCACTCTTTCTTATTGCCCATGCAGCAAGGCCCTCCCCATAGGTCAAGTAAGATGTTTTCTAAACATCCTATTTTTTGAATTTTTTTGATGGAAATCTGGCAAAACAGATTTTAGTGAAATCACACTTTCTTATTGTTTAAATTGCATTTTAAATGTATAAATAGCAATATTTTTTCAAGTAGATTGTGACATCTATATGAAAGAACTAGACTTTTACAAAATAGGCCGTGTTCAAGATAATGTTTAAGTATATTGACACGTTAAACTTCGAGCCGTTTCGTTATTAGTTGACGTAATGTTTCGACAACAAACACGTTCTCTCTGTATCTTGGTTTTCCTTTTCACGTTTATCGTATATTGATTTCCTCCTTCTCTCTTCGTCTCTCGAGTTTTCCCTTAACGTTTATAGTATATTGATTTCCTCGTGGTGTCTTTTTCTTTCGTAGGGAAAATGCGAGAATATACAGAAGTCCATAAAATGCATTTTATAGAGGCCTAACAGCAATGTTAGGTACGAAATGTGGAAAATATTAAAATGGTAAGTTAGTGTATATCCAACACTTTTGAAACATGTTTTTATGTGCTTCTGGCCTGGCTCGTAATATGATAATTTAACAAGTATATACAATGCATTTTATATGGCTCGCGATGAGAGTAAAATGAAAATTTTAAGTATTGAATAAAGTATATTAAAAAGGGTAAAATTATGGTTTTATAAATAAATATGGGATAAAAGAAAATTAAAATATTATAAAGAAGTAACCTAGATATAGAGCGGGCGATAAAGATCATGCTTAACATTCAATTATGTATTTTTATTGTGAAACATTTACAATATGAGCACTATTGGTTTGGTTTACAAATTTGGGAGAGTCACTTGACTTGCCTCACCTCACCAAGACACTCATAAATATATTCGTCACACCAAGCCTCTTTTTCACAACCGTCGCAAAGTCCTGCAATACACCTAGACGTGCCCAAAGCCACTGACTTCTCTTCCCTTGTTTCCGCAGACTTTCACCAAGCTAACACAAA
Organism: Picea sitchensis; assembly: GCA_010110895.2. Classification (NCBI taxonomy): domain Eukaryota; kingdom Viridiplantae; phylum Streptophyta; class Pinopsida; order Pinales; family Pinaceae; genus Picea; species Picea sitchensis. The sequence goes on from SNQJ01S0075764.1 coordinate 17,207, forward strand.
TTTTAGTTATGCCTCACACATGCCTCGATGGACCTGCGTTATCCATACTTCCCCAAAACCTCCCAAAGCATCCCACTCTTGGCTACTATCCTTCCATCTTGGAAGCTCCACCTCCGACTTGTTCTCCAAATCTCTTTCCCAAGTGCTTTTGTCTTGTCCTTCCTTTGGTTGTGCTCCCTTTCTCTTATAGGAACACCAAGGATCACTTATGAAAAACATCATGTCTCTAGGGTGTGTCGTGTCTCTTAGCGAATCGTCACACTCAATCAACCATCGCGCCCCTTCGTGGACAGGGTGCGCCAATCCAAGCTCACACGTCGATCAATCATTTGTCTCTTGGACCAATACACTCCATCCTTGGCGTGCACCCCTTTCCTTGTGTGCTCCTTCGTGTTGATCGTCGTGACTCCCTAGGGGTGTGTGGATGGGGTTGTCCAACCTCTCTGGTGTGGCCATGTTGTGGAGGGTAGACGGGTTTGGTCCTTGGGCATGCCTCGAGGCTACCCCATCCTTGCTCGAACGCAACCCAAGTCTCTGTCAATCATTCTAAGGAAACTAATTTATTTTCCCCCTTGGTGTCGCATGTCACCATCGTGAGCCCAAGGTGCTCCTGCATAGACCTGAACATATTTGTTTTCCCAAACAATCCATTTCCCTTGTTCTCTTTATTTGTTCCATCATCGAATCCACCCAAAGAGAGAATCCCCCCTAAATCTCTCTCTCCCCCTCTTCCCCCC
>SNQJ01S0075764.1:18627-29767 GCA_010110895.2 Picea sitchensis
ACCTCTCCCTTTTTCTCTCCCTCTCATCCTCTATCTCCCACTCTACTACTCTTCCTCCCTCACTCTACCCCTCTCCTCCCTCCCTCTCTCTATATTACCCTCTCCCCCTAACCCCTCTCTTTTTGGAACATAAAACATTGATCGTTCATGACACATATCCTTGGTTTAGTCAGTCAAGAGGTCGACCTACATCTAGACATAGGTCGACACATAGTCGATCGGGCGATCAACCCACACACCATACCAGTTGGTCGGGTAGTCGACGTGTCTGTCGGTTGAACAATCGAACAATAGTCAAAGGTAGTCGAGTGGTGGATCGACCATCCATGCAATCGACTACGAGTTGGACAAATAGTCGGTATGATTGGGTCTTGTCGAGTTGTATTGATAGGGAATAGTTTTTTGAGTCAACTCTAACCACTGATGGTTATATGTGGACAATAACTATCCGATTCTGTGGAATTTAGTTATGTCTTGAGACTATAAAAGAAGACCCCTTGGTTCATTATAATGCAATGCAATGATGTGCAATATGCATTGTGATGTTCTAATCATAGTGCTTTGTGCTTAAGTGTTGTAGTAGTGTCTTTATACGCCACCTCTATTCTTGTCCCTCTTTGATTTTATACAATACTGTATCTACAAACCTCGACCTATTATCTACAAACCTTACTGAGTCAAACCCGTTGTGTGATTGACTATGGGCTAGTGGTGTGTTGATTGGAACTTATTGAAACAAAACAAGTCTGACTAGACATTGAAGATGGCTTCAAAGATCGATCATATTGTTCTGAACGGATCAAATTATGCAGTATGGGCTCCAGATATGGAAAATCTGTTGAAAAGTAAGGGACTGTGGAAGTATACCAACATCGCAATCCCAGATCTGACAGATGCTTTGGAAAAAAAATTATATTGATGGAAAGAAGGATGAGGCTATAGGGTTCATCATGATCTACCTCTCATGGGAAATTTGTTTTCATCTCAATGGACTTGACTGTCTACACCTAGTCTAGAAGAAGATGAAGGCCTTGTTCGACCGAGTCGACGAAAGCCACATCATGCAGTTGGAGAAAGAGTTGATCTCTCTCAATCCTCATTCCTTTGAAAGAATGTTGGACTAGTTAGCGTGTGTTAAGGAACTCTAATTGAAGTTAAGAGAATGCAGAAAAAACTACAAGAATGATGGAAAACTCATTGAGTTGGTCCTAATAAATTTGAGAACACCATTTTATGTTTTTGTGTCAACCTTCCACACCGACTCACATTCACGCAAGCAGGATGGTAAGGAATACTTCGCTGATGTTTTTGTAAACTTTTGATTTCTTGAAGAGGGAAATATTGGTGGTAAGCATCGGGCCCACTTGCTCAAGGATAAGGCAAAGATGGATTCCAAGAATAGAGTGCATACTAATGATTCTACATAGAAACCTATATATATTGATCAGGGACCCCATAGAAAAACACAACGAATTAAAAATATGAATACATGTCGGTACTGTTGAAATATTGGACATGTCGAGAAGAAATGATTCAATAAGAAAGAGGATTTAGAGGAGAAGGTTAAGATACTTGAAGGAGATGTGTCGACTGTTCTCCGACCCACTCACAATTTCACCTTCCAGGCTGGGACTTCTCAGGCCTTGATGTCTCGCACTATACAAAATGAATGGGTTTCTAACTCTAGGTTCACTCATCATATGGTGAAATATGCCACTTTATTCACGAGTCTAAAAAGAACTGAAGAAAGTAGAATCTATGTTGTTGATGATTTTTCTTTGGATGTTGTTGGTCAGGGTGATGGAACCTATTGGCATGGTAAAATTATCAACATCTATCATGTGCTAAATATTAGTGTCAATCTGTTGTTTGTTACTCAATTGACTCAGAGCGATAAGATTGTGAAATTTTTCTAGATCGGTTCTATGTTCGAGATTTGAAGAAAGGGAATTTGATTTTGTTGATGGGCTCCTAGACCCAATAGACAAATTATACAAGTTTCATGACTCGACTTGACCTGAATCTGAACCGACTGCACTTATTTATCAAACTCATGAGAGAAGTTAAATTTGGCATGAACAACTGAGACATCTGAATTTCCAAAGTCTGCAAACATGGGCAACACAGAACATGGTTGTTGGTTTATCAAATGTGTTTCCTCATGAAGGTGTATGTAAGGGTTGTGTACTTGAGAAGCATCATCGGGAACATTTCAAATCTAGACAAGTGTGGTGAGCACAAAACCTACTAGAGATGGGTCACAGTGATGTTTGTTCTATGACTTAACATTCACTGGCATGTGAAAGGTACATTTTTACTTTGATTGATGATTTCTCTCATTTCACATGAGTCTTTTTCCTAAAGAATAAAAATATTTTCTTTGAGAAGCTCAAAAAATTATGGGTCTTTGTTGAAAAGCAATCTGATCGACCCATTATTTTCTTGAAATTAGAAAATGGTGAGGAGTATGTTAGTCGACCCTTTGAAGAATACCTACTTCGTTCTGGTATTGACTAGTAATAGTTGGTTCCTCACAGACATCAGCAAATTGGATGTCTTTTGTAGGATAAAGACCCACCTCCTCACTTCTCGGCTGAAGAAGTATATTGTTCCAATTATATAATCAATCACATCTCGACTCTAGCTATTCCTTCCATGACTCCATTCCAACGATGGTATGGGAATAAACCTTTTGTTTTCCACCTCCGTGTGGTTGGATTTGTTTTCTGGGATCAGGTAACATACCCAGCCATCGGGCTGGCCGTTGCTACTCCAAGGACACTCTCCAAGAAATGTATGAAACCAAGATGTAACAAATCCAACTTCCCACAGGACGGATCCCAAAAATAACAAGACCCATCTCAAGTCTAAAAATCAATCTATGATAATAAAATTAATTTAAGAACGCATGTAGGAGATAAGATAACATAACATGCATTTAAGAAGAATCAATATGAATTCTTTAAGAATATTGATCATATCATGCACAACCATATCTAATAAACATTCATAATATAAACATGGCACTCAGAGAAAATAATTAATACAGAGTGGAAATAAATATACAAGTAATGGAAACCATGACATAGATCACTTATCTTTAATAAAACAAAGCACCAAATGGTTGCATACCAATGGAGTCCCCCCCAAATGTAGACATTGTTGTTACAACTATTAACAAAAATGTCACCCCCAATCTAGTTCTATGAATCCACAAGGGAGGTGTCAGAGTGTCACTCAGCTTACCAAACCAATCAACACATAAGCTCTCATAGAATTCTCAACACACAACAATCCAAATTACATCATCTCTCTTCTCTCCAGCCTACATAACCCAAGGGAATCTGCCACACAGTCCCTCGTGCTATCAAACTCCTTCCATGGATCTAGTGCATCTGGTCAAGAATATCCATGCTGGTAACTCTCAGGACTCATAGTTGTGAATAAAATTTAACACATTCCAATGTAACTCAGACATGCATGCATGGATTTCATGGATGAAATACACTACTCATTACTACATCCAACATACAATGGCTTCTTCCTCAACAATTCTCCCCCAGGTCCAATACAAGAACAAGAACGAAGGGAAACAATGAATGAAGAGTGAATAGATAAGAACAATGGAGAATAACCATGGATAAGAACCCCCAAACAACCCACAAGAGGTGTTTATATATTTACATGCAAATCAAGAACCACATGGAATTCCCCAAGAAGCTCATGTAATTGATTCTCTCAATTAAAATAGTCACGGGGAAATAAAATATAATAAAAATACTTATCCCCTCAAGCCTCCTCTCTCATGGAATCATAGCCCCCTAAAAATCTTGTATTTGTCTTTCGAGAAGCCAACAATGTATTTTATTTTTGATAATAATCAAAGAATTACATTACGTAGGAAATCTAGCCTCTTTTAATTGTTGAGGTACTTTGGCCTTTCATCAAATAAACAAAATACATTATTTAATATGGGGACTCAAAAATAGGGTATTACATTTGTTGGCCCTTGACCAAGTTTTGAGGATCCTTGGTCATGTGTGACCTATTTTGGGGACTTCGATAAGCTGTCGAAGGTGGAGCGCAAGGCGAAGCAGAGATCGCAGGATCTCAGCCCCCTTTTAGGGATTTTTGGGATTTGAGATTATGCAACAGGTATGGGGATGTCAGCCCATGGGTTTACCCATGTTTAGGCCCGATTTTGTAATGTATAAATAGATGTTAGGTGATGTAGTGAGGATATAGAGACATGAATGGTTAAGTGTGAATGACAAGTCAGTTGTAAGTGGTGTTGAGTGCAAGTAACAATTATAAGTGCTTTGTGTATGTTTGCAAGGCTGAGTGCAAGTGATTGTAAGGGACTATATGTAGGATTTGTGATGTAACCTAGCTTGGGGAAGGAGTATCTAGCGAAGACTGTGCAGATCTCATGTCCTCTGCGAAGTTGATATGAAGGCTCTGTGCATGTAAGAAGATTGAAGAAATCTAATAAAGCATATGAAGAGTTGGTGGACGTAGCCACAGGGTGGAGGTGAGACACGTACATCCTGTATTGTGAATGCTTTGTGCAATTCGTTGATGTTTTTATGTATTTACTTGCTTAGTGCTTTGATATAGATGAATGATAGGTAGATCTGTTGTTGCTTTGTGCTTAATAGTGAGAGTAAATGTTGGATCTGACCTATGTGAATGTGCTTAGTGCTTGAATCTACTAAATCTTATTTGTTTTGTCATGCTAAGTGTTGCTAGATGCTAGATCTGGTTGAATATTGCGATGTTCTATAATTAGGGTTTTACTTGCGAAGTAGATATTGGTTAAACATTGATGAACTATATTTCTAAGTTCTTTGTAAAGGTGTTACAATCACAGATTTGTGTCCCAACTAAGGTTGCAGACACTGGAGTCCTATAACCACCCCTGCCTCTACCTCGGGTGAGACTTCATTTGCTTCATAGATGTTGTCGAAAGGGTCGGTATTTAGGAAATGTTTGGTGCATTTTTGTAGTGTTGAACCTGGGTCTACCCCTGTGCCAACAAATGGTTCCGTTGTCGAGACCTTAAACTATGATTGCTTGGAACTGAGGAAAAATGAGCTTTGTGCAAAGATCTAAACAGAAACTGTGATTGCTGGGAACTGAGGAAAAATGATCTTTGTGCAAAGATTTGAACATAAACTGTGATTGTTGGGAACTGAGGAAAAAGGAGCTTTGTGCGAAGATTTGAACTGAAACTGTGATTGCTGGGAACTAAGGAAAAAGAATCTCTATGTGAAGATCTGACATGAAACTATGAAATCTTTGTGCGTAGATATTTTGCTTTAGTGCGCAACATTCTACTTCATCTGTGAAAGATTTGTGCTAAGAAAAGAAGTCTGATATGAAGAAAGGAGGTAAGATCTGTAAGATTTGTTCTTTGTTAAAGGTAAGATTAGTGGAAATTTTTGTTTCTAAAGTATGGATCTGAGTATGTTTGATAAATTTTGTCCTAGCTTGAAAAGTAGTGCACAGCTAGATGAAAGAGTATTTGATATGAATAGATCTAATAAGAAAAGTGAAAGATATGTTATACCTATGCATAGAAAGAATGTTTGGACTAACAAATGGATGCAGGATCCGAGAAATATTTTTTTGCAGGTTAACCACTATGGTCCTAGTGTGCAGTAAAGGAAAGGTTGGGGATCATTTAAGAGAAAGAGAGGATTAACCCTTAGTTACAATTTCAGAATATTGGGTCATCTTGATAAGGAATGTCTTAGTAGAAGACCTAGTTGTCTTTGTTGTCAAGCCATGGACCATGAAGTTTTGGATTTCCCTAAAATGATTGCTAAGCTTGAAAAAATGAGTATGAAACAAGTATATGATGAGAAAGGTCAAGAAACTAAGACCTTGGTACAATCCTAGAAGGAATCAGAGACTGTACTATTACAGATGAAAGACACCCTGAATGACCACCGAGATACTAATCTATCAGAGATATTAAAAGAGAAAGAGAAAATAGAAGTAACAATAGGACACTTCGACATTGATTGTGTTCTGGATGAAGAAACATAGGTGAATGTCATGACATAAAGAACTTGGGAAGCTGTAGGAAAGTGTGCTATGATTCCTTCATTGGGAGGAATAGGATTGTTTAGAGGAAAACTGATAACCCTATGTGGAAGACTTATCCGGGTATCTATGAGTGCTCATGGAACTTCGACAGAGGAATATGTTGAGGTTGTTAAATTTATTGAGAACAACGCTCCATTTACTATGTTACTAGGAAAACCATGGATCGAGAAGGATGAGACTAGAAGGAAAGAAGAAGAAGTCTTAGAGCAGAAAAAGAAAGAATTAAAAGATTCCATGACTAGGAGGATCGTGCACTTGATTAAGGAACAGGAGAATAGATCAAAGCTATTTAACTTGGATACCAAAGTTGAAAGGACCCAAGAAGACTCATAGAAGAATGAAGCACCTACCCCAGATAAAAAGGAAGTATTACCCATGCACCCTACGAAGGAATCTCAACAGCGTGAAGTTACTATGCCAAAATAAGACAAGAATCAAAATAGAAAGAGGGATAATGAGACGAAGCTCAGCGAAAAGAAGGCTCAAAATCTCAACAAGAAGAGAGCAAAGATTGAAAAGATACAAAAGGTTCCAGAGAGAACTTCGCAGAAGGAAAAATTGCAAACCTGGAACTTCGTTGAGATATCAGAACAACATCACATGGTACTTCGCCATGGTGAATCAATATAGTCATTGGGAATAGTATAATCGTTAGACCAATGCCACAAATGGTTAGAACGATATTTATGGTCAGAAATCCCACCATCAAATCGTTGGGACTGCGCCAGAATGGACAGAATTGAATTAATGAAGGCTTCTCACCCATTGGAGAGATCTGTTACGTTGTTCCCTACTTATTCCATCGACTGTTGCACCGAGAACACTTTTGCGAATTGTATCAGAGAGAACTCATTTCTACCGTGTTGTGATTAGTAAGATCGAAATCATTTCTATTGTTTTTCGCATTCATTCATCCATCTGATCCAAGCATGTATGTTGGACAAGCTCAACGTCACGGAGAAAATCGTCGAAGAAGTTCTCATTGATCTCATGGGCAAGAAAGTAATTTTTGCAAGTATTCAAGTGTCATTGATGAGAGGAGTGCAAGCCTCTCCATTGACCACTCATGGATCTGGGTCATCCTGAGTCGTCACAGAAAAGAGAACCAAGCACAGAGATGACCTAGCAAATATGAATTTGATCCCAACCATATTGACTGACTACATCCCACCTCTGGCTGACGTGGTGAGTCGTGATAGTGTGTCGAGATATTTTGAGTGCACCATGGTTACCACGTACCTACCGAAGGGGATACGCGCAGTTCGAGCACAATAGGACAAGATCACAACATTGAAGTTCAACAACTTCAACCCAGGAGACTGCAAGAACCATAGTATGCTTTCCCCGTATAAATACTTGACCAGCACAAAGAGGAAGAACTCGAAAATAATCCCCCAGCCGTGGACAATGAACCTTGCGCAGTCCACCCTATTGAATGTAATGAAAATCCCACACTTTGGAAGGCACCAGGAAGTTAACGCATGTGTCAAACTCCTAATTTCATGTTACCATGGTGGCTACTTATGGCTATACGGTCATATCACAATCGATCTGGCGTTGATCCATAGGATCACCGGATTGAGTATGCAAGGACCCGACCCACAGGAATTCTATCCAGGAAAAGCCACAGATCGCGCGTTAGCACAGAATATCAAGGATACCTATGGCGATGTTGAGAAGGGGACGTGAGGCTAAAAGGTAACTTCCATCCAGAATGGCACAGTGCACCTAGCATGCCAATTAATCATATGAAATATTGTGAGAAAGAACAGACCCACACAGGTCACAGGATTTTGTTGATTAAGGTTGGTTGTCATTGATGTCAACCCTTGAAGAAAGACCCGTAGAACAAAGGTTTGTGTAATGGACCCAATAGTGTTTGATGTAAATATGCAAAGGTTTGTGTAATGGACCCATAATAGTGTTTGATGTAAATATGACTCATTATTTTGTCATGGTTGATAATAGTAATATGGATGAACTCCAAAGTGGTCCCCATATGAAATCCCCAATGGAAGACGCCAGGAGCAGAGAACCCATGCTTAATTGTGGAATAATGAGATGAAGGAAAGTGAATTTGTCGTGGAAAATATCCTACATGGATAGTTTTTGTCATGTCATTTCTGATGGTATGTGGACCATCACATAAATCCTAACAATTAGAGAGTTAAGTGGTCATGAAGGAAGACCCCTGTTTTGGTAATGACCCAAGTTTGTTTTGATGGGTAACGGTATGATTATGATATATTTTCAAAACAGCTACTATTCTATATGATATTACATGTCATGCCATTTATGGTAAGGAACACATAACTCCTCACGGTTTGTGAGTTATGGTCTTACTAAAAGTTGGAGGACCCTCATGTCATCTAGAAGCCCCAAAAGGTCAAAGTAATCAAAGTATTTTAAGAGATTTTAAAAGGTAAATAATAAAGAAGTGATGAGTGTGGCTATAATTCAAAGTGAATATAAAAATAAATTATTTCAATAATAATTTTAATGGAGAAATTAGAAGTGGTCCAACCCTAAAATAAGAAAAGTAAATAAGTGACCTAGAAGATGTTTTTAAGGAAGCTACTTGGAGAGTATAAATAAGAGGTAAGGCTCTCATTTCAGCTTAACACTTTGAAGTCATTAAATATCTATAGTGTATGAGGTATAAAAATGATATCTGCCGTGAAATTTTGAGAAAGTGAAGAAAAGAAGGTCGAAATGCAAGGAAGGATAAATTCTTTTGATGGTGCTTCTAAGGTATGTTATTTTCAAGTTATCTCACCATTTTCTATAACTTTTTTCTATAATGATTCAGGATCCTAAACATATGAAAGTGGGAAACCATATCCAAGTATATGTGGTTAAACATTTATCTTCATGGTCATTGTATTTCAGAAAGTTACACTGTGGAAAATAGGATTTGGCCAGTCCCCAAACTAGTCAAAATCAGGTGTTTCGGGTAAAATGTCATAACTTCTTCATAATATCCAAATTCTGATGGAATTAATTGTTTTGGTTAGTGTAAAGACTTTAGTATTCTATGTAACATTTTCTAATATCATTTCATCAAAATATTTGTGGGGCATGCTCTACAAGGTCGTTCTCTAGAATAAGCCAAAATTCAAATTAGTTAGTATGCCATTTTTTCATAACTCATTTTCTTCGAGAGGTTCCAAGTAGTGAAACTGAGAATTGCATAAAAGACACTAAAGAATATTGTTTATTAGTTTTACATATTTATACATTACAAGTTCAAAGTTATGATTACTTCAAGTTAGGGTTGTTGACTAATCCAAAAACTAGGCCCATGAGACTAAGGTAAAGTTTGATGAAAGTCAAGAAGTGTCTCTTGTTTTTAAAGTTAAGGAAGGTTTTGCAGGAATGTGATAATATACACCATGTTCATTATAGAGCTACAAACTAGATTTGGATGATGAAATTAACAATGGTTTTGGTTGAGGTGCCATAAGTTGAAAATACATGGTTGAGACAAGTAGTTGATGAGTTGGCTATTGGCTACGAGGTGTATAGTTGATGATGTTGGTACATTGATGAGTCATAGTTGATGGCGAGTAGTTGACACATGATTGGTACATACTCAAGCAATACGCTGGTTACGCACTTGTTTATGGTACGGTATTGATTATAGATTGGTGTGCATGGTTGATGATTTATTTACAGGCCAAAGCTGCTGATGGCTGGTTGATGCATGGTTCTAGATTTACTGGATACGTGTCGATGCTGGTATATCCATGATAGTGTGACGTTGGTTCCATCATCTCACTTCTAATTTTAGGGTGGCAGGATGGGCAAGGACAAGTGGTTGTAGCCAATCTTTGGCCAAAATTGTGGAAGTCGAGAACATTGGGGTCATAGCCCTTCTAGTTGTAGCCAAAGATTTGGGAGTTGAGCTTCCCTCAGTTGAGCCCCAGAAACTAGGTTGGAGTCCTTCCGGGCCAAATTGGAAAACAAAGGAAGTTGAAGCTTCCAATGAATGTATCTTTCAAGACATATAAGAAAAGCGTCTCATGGTTTTCCCGATTTGGTTTCCACGTAAACACCTGTACCGTGGTATGTGTGTGATTGTTTATTTATTACTGCTCATTATTGGATAATAATTCTACATTGATATAACATTTGAAGAAAAATGATTATAATTATGTTATTACTGATTCACCCCCCCTCTCAGTAATCCAACCATTGGTGTCAGAGCAAGTTCCTTCAGAAATCAGTTTAACCACTAAAAGGTAGATCATGGATAGAAGTATGCTTTTTGGAGCATAAGGATGAAGGCATATATACAGGCACGGGGATTTTAAGTTTGGCAATCAATTGTAGATGGATACACAACACCAGCAGTTCCATCAACAAGTGACAAACAAGTGAAACTCGGTGAGAATAATTCCAAAGCCATAAATGCACTTTCGAATGGTCTCAGTGATACGGTATTCACCAAAGTTGCACATTGTAAATTTGCTAAAGAAATTTGGGACAATCTTCAAAATATTTATGAAGGAGATTCAAAAGTCAAAACAACAAAGCTTCAAACTTACAGAGGTCAGTTCGAACAAACAAAAATGAAGGAAGATGAAGATATCATAGCCTACTTCTTACGAGTCGATGAAACAGTGAATGCAATCATAGGATTGGCAGAAGAAATCAAAGAATCTGTAATTGTTCAAAAGGTACTAAGATCTCTTCCTATGAGATTCAACCCTAAGATATCAGTACTAGAAGAAATACCGGATCTAAACTCAATAAGCATGGACGAACTGCATGGAATCTTTACATCATATGAGATGAGATTTGAACAGGAAAATCCATATGTAAAAGAAGCAGCCTTCAAAGCATCCAAAAGATCAAATCAAAATAAAAAGGAACAAGAAGAATATAGCAGCATCAGCGACGTCTCAGAAGATGATGAAGAAGTGGCCAACTTCATCAAAATATTGAACAAGGGAACCAACGGTAGGTACAAAGGTAATCTTCCTTTAATTTGTTTTAATTGTGATGGTATTGGTCATTTTGCTAACAA
>SNQJ01S0075764.1:41379-56981 GCA_010110895.2 Picea sitchensis
TTGGTGATTTCTACAGGAGATAAAAGATAAGTATTCTAAGTTATGTTTTGTATCATGTTTTTCGCTGTGTAAATAAAATACTGTGACTGCTATGGCTTGTGTAATTGTAGCAACATCTTATGTATTTTACTCTGAGATTTAAGTGTGTTTAATTGTGTTAAATGCCTTTGCTTATAATTCCATGTACAGAATGGTAAACTGAGAGGTTGGGAAACCTGGGTAGTGAAAGGGTACACTACAGCTTCCATCTGGTTGCAGCCAGAAAAATCAGAGTGGTAGGGTGGTGCAAGGGAGAACTATTGTTCTCTGTTATACAGGTTAGTGCCTGTGGGATTGGAAGTTGGTGCTTCCATCCAGTTGGTGCTGGAACACTCAGGGAGTTGGTTCTTCCTTCTAGAAGGTGCTAGAGAAACCATAGAGTTGGTGCTCTCAGCAAGTTGTTGCTTGTAAAATAGAGGTTGTAGCCTCAAGAGGAGATGGATCTCATAAGAATTATAATGTACAAAAAATAAAGATTACTTATCATATCAAGAAGAGGAGGTTGTTCCCTTTATGGGTTTCCTCAGGAAATATCTGTCTCTGTATATTTCATGTGTGTGATTGATGTTGAATATTCTATTGCTTACTTCCCTGCATTATTTTGATTGTCATTGAGTGTTCTGTAAAGATTTTAAAATGGGCATAATTGTTTAAGCACAGTAACAACTAATTCACCCCCCCCCTTCTCATTTGTCCAACAATACACGCTATTCTCGTGGATTTTTATTGACTAAAAATGTCGTTTAGGGCCTCAAGAATTGCCCCGCAAGTTAATTACCTTAAAAAATATGACAAATTGAAAACATTTCATATAAAACTGATTTTTTTTTTGTTGTAATAATGTTTTAAACCCGAACCAAAAATTTAAAATCACATGATTTCCTTAGACGCGCACAACACGCGCACGCGCACAACACTTTTCCCTGTCGATCTGACCGTCAGCCATCAACACATTCCCTTGACAATCGATTTGCAATCTAATGCTAAACCAATCCACCCGACCATCGACCATAGATGATTTTCATTGGCAAATGAAACTTCTCATCAATTTAATCGATGCCTCACCATCAACCCATTGATCGTCTATCATTTATCTTGGAAACCATTTGTAACACTTCGCTAAACCAGCCGACTCCACCATTGGCCCAATGAAACTCAAAGATCCCCATTGACTATCGAAAACACTTCCTCAATTCGAATGACTCGACCGTTAGCCATCATCCATCCTTGTTGGTTGGCGTGGAAACTATTGACATGGCATGACATGTGGATATTGATGTGGCATGACACATCATCATGAGGTGTCAGCTTGGCTGACATGGCACAACAATAGATGTTGATGTGGCATGGCATGTGGATGCTAACATGGCATGACACATCATCACCCTCTTTCCTTCATCGGTCATTCATCGTTTCTCTTGGACGACCCGAACACCTCGTCAAATTGATCGATGCCCGACCATCGACACATCGGTCATTGGCAATTTCTCTTTACTCATTCGAAACACTTCCCTGAATCGATCGATGCCTGACCATCAACCCATCGACCATCTTTGATTTTCTTTGGTGACCAAAAACACTTCATCGAATCCCACCAACACCCAACTATCGATCCATCGACCATCAAAAATTTCCTTTGGTCAAACCAAAATCTTCGCCAATTTGGTTGACCCGACCATCAATCGTCGGTGATTTCTCTTGGTGAATTTCGAACAGTTAGAAAATTTTCAATCAAATCCCAGATGAATCTGGTTCATTGATCTCCCAACCAAGATGATCTTGATTGTCGATTATACTCCAACTTCCAAACAGACGAAAATAAGTACGGACCGTCGATCTGCCTTATTTTCCCAATCATCGAAATGAATTTCGGTCATCAATTTTCTCAACCTTTCAAACGATCGCAACCTTATGAATTTTTAAATTTATTAAAGTGAATCTTGGTTGATTATCTTGCAATCAAACAATATCTCGATCATCGATTCACTGAACTTTTCAAAACACTGCAATGAACATTAAAACTTGAATTTCAACCTCCCAGGTCGAATTTAACTCTGCAACTTTGCAAACTAACTCCATTGAACCTCTTTAACAATTCTGAGTCTTTTAAACTCAAATATTCCTAACGAATTTTGATATTTCTCTTTGATTTTTCACCATTTTCCCCAAATTTGCAGACTGAAATCTACAACAACGAATTTGTCCAATTCACATTGGTTATTGGCCCACACAAACCCAATGTTTGAACCAAAGGTTTTGATACCATATTGTAATGTCCCCCAACACAACTGAGAAACATTACGATGCAAAAAACTCATAAAATTAAAATTTTACAGCTAACTAATTAATTTCATGTAGCTTTCAACTACAAATTACACAAACGAATTTAAATGTTGTCAGTTATTATTAATTACATACATATACAACATTCTCAATTAAACATGAAATATATCTAAGTAAATCAATACAATAGCATATAATATTTCTCACAAAGACTTCATGCACAACAATTTAAACACATAAATTAACACAATAACAAGATAAATCACTTATCTTTTTATAATAGGTGTGCAACTAGCTTCTTGAGATGGATGTTCCACCCAATCTTAGACTTGTTGTTCCAAATATCAACAAGAAGTCACAATCAAGATGAGACTAGTAATCCACAAAAGAGAGTGGTCTCTCATTGTCCACTCACAACTCAGAAAACTCACAACCCACGAGCTGCATTCTCCTACAACTATCTCGATTTTCCACCAGGTCTCTTCCTCTTGACCTTTCCAACCTAAGGAATGTATATCTTCACCAATCTCAGTGTCTCGTATTTCCCATTCATTTATAATAATATCTCAATAACAAGTAACCAGGAATCTCTCAGTTGGGAACTCAAGGGAACTTGTTGTCAAGAAAAATTCCAACACACAACAAAAAACACTTGTTACCGTGAAACTCACTTAGGAGTTCACTCTTCAAGCCTGACAACCTGGCTCTTCAATATTCAACTCCAAATACGTTCCAATCCGCTGCAACATGCTCTAGAATTCACCCTCCATGGATGTTATAACTCTAAGTTCTCTTCATAGCTCTCTCTTTGTTGTCCATGCACAAAAATTGATTTTCTAAAATTGTTGTAGCAACCCATATGAATTTTCACCTTTTAGCTTACTTGTTTGACTCACACATTTCCCCAACCTGATTTTACTCAACCCCCATGCTCCGAATAACTATGGGATGTGACCTCTCACACCCACCCTCTTACATGTATTCAATGATTGGCTTTGGGAACACTCAATCAAAAATTAGAAGGTTCATATACCAATAACAAATTTAGTAAAATGAGTTGAATTAATATACATGGGTAATTCCCCCTTGGACCCCTCTTAGGCATTATCTTACACCCTCCCCTCTCTTGTGGATCAATTCAGTGCTTGTTTATGTCCATGTCCCCTTAGCAGTTGACATCACATTTTATTATTAACATTCAGAAAAGCATTCACATATACATCGATTTGGTCGTAGCCACACATTATATCTACATTAAGCATTAATTAAATTGGATATTATAATGGGGATGTTACATTGCAACCATGAAACCATGTGAAAACCATGATTAAGTTCATGGGGCATTGTTGAGTAAAAGAGGAAAAAATTAATTTACAGCTTAAAATTCTTGACCAACCTACATTAGAGCATTGGAGAGAAGTTGCATAGCCTGAGGGATTGGTTATCAAAGGGGATATCATTCTTTGTGTTGTGCGGTCTAAGGGGAAAGAATGACTAATTGAAATATAATTCTTGTGACTAGTATGGGTTGTATTGTTACTTCCTTTTTTGAGATAGTTAGAAATTGGACTGAGTGGGAGAACCCACAACCATAGCCGGTAAATTCATCCTTGTTGCATTTCCCGACACAAGGGTGTCACCTAAACAAAATATCGTGCCTACATATTGGATGAAAAATGCTCCCCTGGAGTTGTTTCTGTAAGTGCAACCTATAACAGATAAGCAATTTGTTCTTTACTATCAGTACACTAATGCTTGTGGGTATTGTTGTAAATAAAATATATGTGCTTAATTGGGAAATATAATGTTTAGAATTTATTATTGACTAAAGAGTGCATTATGGTCTGTCTAAATATCTTCATGTGCATATTTAAAGGTTGTTGCAACCATTAATTGCAATACAAAGGGCATCATTATGTCCCTATTCTATATATTAATTTCTAACTATATCAAATGGATGTAATGGCCATTGTGGATATCACACAAGCCAAAATCATGGGATAAATGTAATTAAAGGATTTCATACATATGTTTCCATAATTTCCCATGTACCAGTTGAGTATATTCCATATATAATCAGAAATTATGTTTGAAGTTTCGAAATGGATGAATGCGCACATGGGTATTGAACAAAATTGTTATGGGAAATGTTACTTCCGCTCTTAAATTCTATTTGCTTATCATATCTAAATAATAATTTGTATTTCGTCTTAATTAGGAAACTGGGTACATTACACATTTTGTTAAGGTTGTATTTATATTTTCCCATGGAAAATAAATGTTGATTTCAGCTTAATTAGACAATTGGGTACATTATGAAGGACGCAATGCACCAAATCAAAATTTGATTTATTAGATGCATTCCTCTCTAAAACAACTTTCCAACAAATGTTTGAAAGGTTCAGAGTTGAACAATTTATGAAGGAAATAATGCACCAAAACAAAATTTGATTTCTTATATGCATTCCTCTTTGAAACAACTTTCCAATGGTTGTACTCGTGCCTCAATCTGAGTTATGAGCCAAAAGTTACGACATTTACAAGTTGCAATTTCCACTCTTTTACTGCTACAAAAATCACTTTTGTCACTCTCTAGGAAAAATTGGTGCCCAAATCAAAGTTATGGGTGGACATATGTC
This sequence comes from Picea sitchensis, assembly GCA_010110895.2. Lineage (NCBI taxonomy): Eukaryota > Viridiplantae > Streptophyta > Pinopsida > Pinales > Pinaceae > Picea > Picea sitchensis. The sequence continues at coordinate 46,341 of SNQJ01S0075764.1, forward strand.
TTCTCCTCCTCAAGGAATTTCCAACGACTATTCTTTTGTTGAAATCCAAACTCTGAGCTTAAAGTTATGGTCTGAAGAAGTTTAGGTTGTTTTACTCAATTTATCTTTGTATGCTACATGTGTCTTTTTTTTCCTCCTGCACATTTTTACATACCCAAATTATAAATACAAGTCTATGGCTGTCTTCTATGGTTCACAAGATTTCCATGGACCACTCTTATGCCCCAAACAAACTTCTGAGCAATAAGTTATGCCCTATGGAAGTAAATTTGTGTCAAAATTTTACCCTCACTGTTTCGACTGTAACTTTTTCATACAAGCTCTGTTTTATGCTCGGAATAGCTCATTGGATAGTTCTCTCTGATTTCTTTGATTTGAGATGCAGATACAGATATAATTTGATACACTCTACTCTCGTGGGTTTTGATTGACTAAAAATGTCATTTAGGGCCTCAAAATTGCCCCGCAAGTTATTGAACTTCAAAAATATGAACACTTCAAAAAATTTCGTATAAAACTAATTGTTTTGGTTCTGTAACAACATTTTAAAACTAGATAGATGATTTCAAATAACGTGAAACCTGAGTTGTTGATCCAAGCTCCATCGACAATCAACACTTTTCCTTGGACGCGCACAACACTTTTTCCAAACAGTCGATCTGACTGTCGGCCATCAACCCATTCCCTTGATAATCAATTTGCAACCCAATGCTAAACTAGTCGACCAGACCATTGATTGTCGACGATTTTTATTGGTTGATGAAACTTCTCACCAATTTAATTGACGCATGACCATCGACCCATCAGTATTCTATCATTTCTCTTGGAAACCACTTATAACACTTCGCTAAACCGACCGACTCGACCACTGGTCCATTGATTGATTGTTGAAAACACTTCCTCAATTTGGCCGAATCGACCATCGGCCATGAACCATCCCTGTTGGTTGACATCGAAACTACTGACGTGGCATGACAGGTGGATGTCGATGTGGCTTGACACGTCATTGTGAGGTGTCAACTTGGATGAAATGACATGACATTAGATGTTGATGTAGCATTACATGTGGATACTAACTTGGAATGACACATCATCACCCTCTTTCCTTCCTCGGCCATGGATCATTTCTCTTGGACAACCCGAACACCTCGCTAAATTGACCAAGACCTAACCATCGACACATCAGTCATTGGAAATTTCTCTTTGCTCGGTTGAAACACTTCATCAAATCAGTTGATGCTTGACCATCCACCCATCAACCATCGATGATTTCCTTTGGCAACCAAAAACACTCCGTCGAATCCCACCAACACCCGACCATCGATCCATCGACCATCAATAATTTCCTTTGGTTGAACCAAACTCTTCGCCTATTTGGCTGACCCGGCCATCAGCCGTCAGTGATTTCTCTTGGCGAATTTTCAACAGTTAGAAAATTTCCAACCAAATCCCAAAAGAATTTGGGTCGTTGATCTCCCAGCCAAGATGATATTGACTGTCAATTCTGATCCAACTTCCAAACGAACGAAAATATGTATGAACCATCGATCTACCTTATTTTTCCAATTGTTGAAATGAATTTTGGTCATCGATTTGCTCAACCTTCCAAAGGATCGCAACCTTCTAAATTTTTAAATTCATTAAAGTGAATCTCGATTGTTGATTTTGTGATTAAACACAATCTCAATCGTCGATTCATTGAACTCTGCAAAACACTACAACAACCATTAAAACTCGAATTTCAACCTTCCAGGTTGAATTTAACTCTACATCTTTGAAGACTAACTCCATCGAACCTCTTAAACAATTCTAAGTCTTTTAAACTCAAATCTTCCTAACAATTTTTTATATTTCTCTATGATTTTTCACAATTTTCCCCAAATCCGCATAGACTGAAATCTGCAACAACGAATTTGTCCAATTCGCACGGATTCTTGGCCCATATAAACCCAATTTTTGAACCAGAGGCTTTGATACCATATTATAACATCCCCCAACCCAATTGAGAAACATTATGATGCAGAAAACTCATAAAATTAAAATTTTACAACTAACTAATTAATTTCATGTAGCTCTCAGCTATGAATTACACACAGATTTAATTGTTGTTTGTTATTATTAATTACATACATATACAACATTTTAAATTCAACATGAAATGCAACTAAGTAACTCAACACAATAGCATATAATCTTTCTCACACAAACTTCATGCATAGCAATTTAAACACATAAATTAACACAATAACAAGATAAAACACTTATCTTTTTATAATAGTTGTGCAACCAACTGCTAGAGAGTAACGTTCCACCCAACCTTATACTTGTTTTTCCAAATATCAACATAAAGTCACCCCCGAGATGAGACTAGTAATCCACAAAAGAGGTTGGTCTCTCATTTTCCACTCACAGCTCAAAAATCCCACAACTCACTGGCATTCTCCTATAGTTATCCCGATTTTCCACCATCTCTCTTCCTCTCGACCTGCCCAACCTAAGGAATGTACCTCTTCATTGATCTCAGTCCCTCGGATGTCCCATTCATTTATAAGGATATCTATGGCATAAGTAACCAGGAATATTTCATTTGGGAACTCAAGAGAACTTGTTGCCAACAAAACTACCAGCAAACAACAACAAACACTTGTTACAGTGCAACTCACTCAGGAGTTCACTCTTCAGTACTGACAACATGGATCTTCAGTCTTCAACTCCAAATACGTTCCAATACGCCCCAACATGCTCTATATTTCACCTCCATGGATGTTCTAACTCCAAGTTCTCTTTATTGCTCTCTCCTTGTTGTTCATGCACAAAAAATGATTGTCTAAAACTATTGTAGTAGCCCATAAAAATTTTCCCCCTTTAGCTTACTTGTTTGACTCACACATTGAACAAACCTGATTGTACTCAACCCCCATGATCCCAATAACTAAGGGATGTGAACTCTCACACCCATCCTCTTACATGTATTCAATGATTGGCTTTGGGAACACTCAATAAAAAACTAGAAGGTTCATATAGCAATAGCAAATTTAGAAAAATGAGTTGAATTAATATACATGGATAATTCCTCCTTGGACCCCTCTTAGGAATTATCTTAAACCATCCCCTCTCTTGTGGATTAATTCAGTCCCCATCTATGTCCATGTTCCCTTAGCAATTGACATCACATTTTATTATTAACATTCAGGAAAACATTCGCATATACATTGTTTTGGTTGTAGCCACACATTATATCTACATTAAGCATTAATTGACTTGGATATTATAGTGGGGATGTTACAATGAAGACATGAAACTGTGTGAAAACCATGATTGAGTTCATGGGGCATTGTTGAGTAAAAGAGGAAAAAATTTATTTGCAACTTAAAATTTTTGACCAACCTGCATTGGAGCATTAGAGAGAAGTTGGATAGCATGAGGGATTGTATATCAAAGGGGATCCCATTCTTTGTGTTGTGCAGGATAAGGGGAAATAATGACTAATTGAAATAGGATTCTTATGATTAGTATAGGCAAAATGGGCATCTTCAAGCAAATATTCGCACTGGGAGCTACAGAGCAGCTCTTACCTATGAGGAATGGATCCATGCGCTCCGAGTGGATTCTAAATTTTATTAAACTTCTCTTAAGGTTTTTACTAAATGGGTATTTATAATAAATATCTCCTTTTGGATAACAACCATGACAAATGGTCAGTTGAAAGCTACAATAATCAATGCTAATAGGAGGGAAAGTTTGAATTGGCACCATTATATAGGAAAGTTAGAATTCTATTCAAATTATGATATTTTGTCTTGAACGAAACCTAGGTTAGGTTGTGAGTTTCATGAGGATCATATCATTTGGTTAAGCAGTTATATCACAAGTAAAAGATCTTACTTTTAAGATATGTGTTTAACATAAGGTAATATTTTGATTTTTTCATTATTTTTATTTTAATAATAATAATTTATTATGTCATAAAATGTTAAAGAACGAAAATCTAACCCTTTTACCTATTCAAAATAAACTAATTTTAATATCTTTTATTTTTAAGTTAGAAATCTAAATTATAATATATTTTATTTTAAAGTTAGAAATCTAATAATAATAATTTATTATTTAATTTTAATAATAATAATTTATGATATCACACTTTTCAATAGTCACAATGTTGAGAAGGATTTTGCGGTTGGGGAACCCTAGTCGTAGACTCTCGGACCAAAGAGCAGGTTATGATGCACGCAAGGTGGTTCGATCTTTCTGTGGCTGGGGTTTGTTCTAGTGGTTGTGCTCTCATTTCCGGACGCGATTATGGCGATTATTTATCTAGTGCAACATTAGTGGGTGATGTGAGTGACTTTCCCTCTTGAACTGGGTTGGGGGAGTTGTTGCTTGCTCAGATCTGGTGCATTTGTGCTCAGATCCGGTGCCTCCTTCTTCGTTCCTAGTTGTGGCCAAAGTTTTACGCCTAGATCTGGGGTTTGCGTCCCTCGATCTGGTGCGCCTGCATCCACATCTAGTTTCTCTTGCCCGTCCTGTGGGATTTCAATCTTTTTTTCCACTTCCAGTCCGTCTTGGTGCTAGTGTTGTTTTGGTTGCCTCTACTTTGGCTTCTGAGGTTTTTCTGTGATGAGTCTGGGACCGTCTGGTTTTCTTCTTCGTGTTGCAGGTTTCTTGGTGCGACCTTTCTCTCTTTTGTGGCAGGTGTTTGTCTCCTTTTCTAGTCTCTTCATCTATTTCGCTGGTTCATTCAGGGTTTGATGTATTTTCAGAATTTCTCTAAGTGCCATGGCGTTGATGTTGTGATTCAACGTCTTCGGTGCTTTGGCTTTGGAGTTTTGATCCCCTTTTTTGAGGGCCTTGTGTCGGTCTTTTTCCTACCTCACTTTTAGTATTATTGCCTTTCGCTTCGGATCGTGGTTTGTTCTAAGCTTTGAGGTCCTTTTTCTAGGCATGCAGTATTGATTTGGAGAGAAGCTCAATACTTGGAGGTCCTATCAAAGGGTAGGAAGCTATTGGGCCTTTTACTATTGGTAGGGTGAAGGTGTTTTTGTTGATCATGGGTGCAGGGTTTCTTCGGTTTATGGTCTCCCTAAGGTTTGTATGCCTCTCTTACCTGGTCCATCTTGTCGTTGGAGTTTTTGTGGAGGTTGTCTTTGTTGCTTTTTCGCAGCAGGATTTGAGGCTTTCTCTTTCTGCAAGCTTTTGGTGATGGTCCTCTTGCTGCCCCTATTTTTTGTCGTTATTCCTAACTCTTCTATTGTATATTTCTTTGTGGCTTATTAGCCAGCTTCAGATCCCCTTTGAGATTCTATTTTATGATCACTTTACCCATGGTTGAGTTATGCTTAAGGCACCTACAAAATGTAATTTGCTTCTCTTCGAATGAATAGAAATACATTTTTTTTCGTGGAAAAACAAATAATTTATAATATCATAAAATGTCAACTGAAAATCTAAACCTTTTCCCTTTTTAAAATAAACTAATTTTAATATTTTTTATTTTTTACTTTGTTTTTAAGTTAGAAATATCTTATTTAAATATAATTTTGTATTGATTAGACATCTAACATTATAGAAAAGAAATTGTTTTTTAAGTTGGAAACATATTGGAAACCTTTTGTTTTAGACTTTTGGATGTACATTGTGTATAGAGTTTATAAACTTAGAACGTTTCATAAACTCCATACACAGTTTACATCTAGAAATCTAAAATAAAACAACATTACGAGGAACTATGCAAACCTACATATTGTGATGGAAATATTTTACTTAAACTTAATTTTACATATATCATCTTAAAATAAACAACCTAGAAAATGCATTAATCAATGTTGATTTATGGTTCCACCATGACATTGTCTCACTCATGGTTCCACCACAAAATTTTTACGCACTCAGGGTTTCATCTTGCCTTGAGTGTTTTTGAAACGTTTCAATTGACCCGTGACCTCAAAAAACCACATCAATCATAAAAAAAGGTCCATTTTGTATGTGGCTTATCAAGTTCCAAATACCTACATTTTCGTGGTGGCTAAGAAATCCCTATCATTTTATTACACTATAATCTAAACATTCTACAAATAGGTCATTTTCTCACAACTTAAAATAATTGGAAGGAAAACAATATTTTTACTTTTAAATCTCGTCAAAATCCATTTTGGATTCATGAAATTGCAAATATATGTTAACATTACATAAACATATTGCAATAAGGATATTCAAGGGTGTTGAATCCATTTTTACATTAAAAATTACAATTTCATCAATCTAAACTATAATTTTGGCAAAGATTATTTAATAAAATTCCAATAACAACAAACCAAAAATTAAAAATAAAAATTAAAAAATAAAATATTTAACTTTTATGTAAATAAAAAATAAATAAATAAAAAATATTTATGTAAATTCTTCCTATTCTAGCAAGGATGAACTAGGATTAGAATCCTGATATTTCTTAGGTTAAACAACAAAAAAAGAAACACGATAAACATCAGAATTTAGTAGAGGGTTGGCCCTCACCTGGAGTTGTCTGTGTGTTGGCCAAAGTGATGGTCGAGAGGTCCAGTCTCGTGAGCTTCTTAGCTAACAAATTCATTTTGAGGTCCTGAAGTCGCAACTGGGTTTGGATCTCATCTAGCTGAAGCAGAACCTTGTCCTTATCATCCTTTCGATCCATTAAAACACGTTCGAACAAGAGCTTCATGTGTTAGTATATTTCAAGAGTGGATTGATTCCAAGACTTCATCATCAGAGACGAAGTGCCTTAAGACTCAAACGTCCGCTTCCACGAGTTTTATTTCTTCTTGAATGTGGGGGGGTATGAGCTATATAAGAGTCAGAAGACTCTTTGGGCGTTGTTGCGAGGCAAGAACTGGTGTGTCAGGGAAAGTGTCGAGAGGAGTTTCTGCGACCGCGACAAGAACCTCTACCTCGTGCCATTAGAGAGGTGTTGAACAGTTCAGAGGACAAAGAGAACGTTGGATAATAGGTAGACAATAAGTTAGAGGAGCAAGGTCGATAAGTGAACAGGAGTGAAGTGGGGTGACAGGGCCAAATGAGGTTGGGAGAGATGATAAAGAGGGCAGGCGTCTAGTCGAAGAAGGTGGCAGAAGCATCACCATGAGTGCAAGGTGGGCGAGTGGTTAGGATTAATGTTGGAGTAACTTCTATAATGAGGATTCAGAAGGGAGGGATGAACCAGGTGCAAGAGAAGTATCGAAGGTCAATCAAATTCAAGGTGTGAGCTTGACAACCACAGGGTGCGGTAGGTCAAATGGTGCATGGATCGTTGATGCAATCAGTCCTCATTATAAGTGGTGACGAGGGTAGAGGTAGGTTGGCAGGTGTCGACAGGTGGAGTGGCCGTGTGGTTGTTCTCCTCGGGTGGCGGCCCCCCTAAAAATCGCTCCTCAAGCAATTGATACAAGGAAAAACAACATTATATTAAAATCTCTAAAGATATGATTTTTAAAATTTTAATATAAATATTTTATTTTTTAATAGTTCAACATTTTATATAAAAATTATATTTATAAATTAATTATAATTTAATCACACACTTCCTTAAATATTTTTATATAAAAAAGTGAGTAAATAAACTATACATCTTTCTTAATATTTAATTAACCAAAAATAAATCAATTCTTAAAAATAAAAACTTAAATGCCAAAGTTTTTTAAAAACTTAGAATATTTATCCAAATATAATATAATAGAGCATTTTAAAAACTTATTTTATTAATTATTTAAATTTTCTAAAATATTAATCTTTAATTAAAAATAATAATAAATCTTTTGAAAAATATAAATTTCAAAACTAAAACATTTTAAAATTTTAATTAAAATATTTATTCAAATATAATAGAACATTTAAAAACTTATTTTTCTAACTATTTACTTTTTAATATTAATTGTAATTTTAGTATCTTTATAAATATTTTACTTTGTCTATCTTTTTATTTTCATTTATTTTTGAACATGTGTCTTAACATTATATATTAATTTAATCTCTCACTATGATTTGATTTTATAATTTAAATTATCATAATTATTAATATTATTATAATTTATATTATTATAACCTTAGAATAAAAATAGACAAAAACATAAATAATTTTTTTACATGAATCACTATTTTTTGAATTTCTGAATGCAGAAATGGATTCAGCATGCTGAAAAACTTTTTGGACACTTGGATTTTTAAAAAATAATCACTTAATTTCGAGCAAATAACCCCTGAAAAAATCTTCATTTCTTAGAATCTTTAGCCTATTACATTTTAAATTACCAAAATAACTAACAAAAACAATTTATATATATAAGAAATCATAATCATCCAAATATACATTTTAAATTACCAAAATAACTAACAAAAACAATTTATATATATAAGAAATCATAATCATCCAAATATAAATAAATAGTGATTGAAACTTAATTTAAAATTACCAAAATAAAGAAACAAAAAATTGTATATATAATAAATTATCATAATCATTCAAATAAATTGAAGCTTATTGCTTCAGCCACTGCTGAAATAAATCAGGGACATTTTATCTAGTTTAGAATGGTCACATTTTCAGAGAACTTAACACTTAGGCAGATGATTTATGAAAACAGGCTTATCTCTCAAGTTATGCAAGGGGATGACTTTCAAATTGTTGTTTTTTTAGTAGGAAAAGATATATTTATTGTTGTTCTTTTATAGGTAGGGAAAAAGATAGGTTTGAAAGTTTTGAGAATGATTTTTTTTTTGAAAATGTAATGTTTTGTATGGAAAAAAAAAATAGATAGCAAATGACAATCTTTTTATTTGATAATAAAAATAATAATATAATTTTTAAATACCAATTCCTTTGATAATAAACATAATAACATAATTTTAAAGTTTCAATATCAAATTAAAGACACCTTAACAAGGAGACTATGTCTCTTTCAAATTTACATAAACTAAACAAAGACCAATCACTAAACTAAAGAGATCTTAGCAAGGAGACCATGTCTCTTTCAAATGTACATAAACTAAACAAAGACCAATCATTAAACTAAAGAGATCTTAATAAGGAGACCCTGTCTCTTTCAGGTTTACATAAACTAAACAAAGACTAATCACTAAACTTTACATAAACTAAACAAAGACTAATCACTAAACCCTTAGCCAGGAGACATCTTTGAAATGTTGTCTTTCTCTTCAAGGCCATGTATATGTATCAAGCAAGGTTGGAATTTCAAAATGAGACAGCTCATCAAATCGGTTTAGACAACTCTATTACATGTTTAGACAACTCGTCAAATTTGTTTAGATAACTCTATTACAATTTTCTCTCTCGATGATAATAGATTAAGGAGTTTTCTGATTTAGAGAGGAAGAGTTGGTAGTGTTGCTTATGCAGTAGTGCCCTTCATCTCGATGGCTTTTTGGCCTTTTTTAAAATCAAACTTATATGTATTGCTATCTTATTTTATTTATTTTACATGAATAAAATAAACAGAAATTTTGGCAAAAACAAATTACAATACTGCATAGATAACATTACATCATAATATTAACAAGGATCAAATTTCCCAAGGTTTAATTTTTTTTATCATTTCATTTCATATCAAGTTTATATGTTGTTATGTACATATGTAGTTATATATATTTTTTGCTGTCATGTAATGCAATATAATGTTACGTATGTGACAACTCCTCTCCCATATTGAGCTATACAGCGAGGTCAACACCTCTCCCATATTGAGCTTTACGGCACCTCGCTATTCTTGATGCAATCAATTAAAAATTAATTCTAATGGCAACTGTTTGCTTGTGTGCTGATGAGTAATATATCTAGCACACATTTGTAGTTCAAGTAAACTTAATATTTTCAATACAGAAATAAAGAGTTGATAATTATAAAAGCAAATACTTGTCAATTTTTCTGCATTCTAATTTGTGTACCTTACTTATCAAGGGTGGATTATGGTGCTAATTCCCTCTTTCATGTACAATTGCAGCCACAGGCAAAATACTTGTCAAATTTTCTGCCTTCTAATTTCTGCACCTTACTTATTAAGGGTGGATTCTGCCATTCATCGATGAGTATTTATGTCCTCTACAGCAAATTTGAATTATACAAAAAACAACAAACTACGGGATGACCTGTTTGGGCTGAGAAACAGATTGATGAAATTCTGTCTACTAGTTTGAGGGGTAGAAGAATACAATTTTAGCTTCGAAGAGATCTTTGTTTCAAAAGAATTCCCATTGTACAATCTTTCAGTCCAAATAAGCACAACATTATTGATGAATTTTGTACAACTAGAGAACTGAATAAAAGATTATTTAATGTTCAATGCAGTTAGATACAATTCTGCAGAACTCTAATCTCCCAAAGAATTCCCTTGGAGTGCCTTGAAGCTGCTCGAAAAATACAGACTGATGGAATCTGGGTGGGTAAAAACGGTATCTCTTGTATTATTAATTATCCCAAAAACTTCCCACACCCCTTTCCTCTATAAGTGAGATGGGCGCTTTTGTGGGCTGTCTTTGGTTTTCTTCCTTTGGCAGTCTTTAACTTTAGATGGCTTCTGGGCACTGACTAGCCCGTTATTTTGCCTTATTTTGCCTCTTCTTGATGGCTGGCTTGACAACAGGTGTGACCAATAAACCCTG
>SNQJ01S0075765.1:1056-36904 GCA_010110895.2 Picea sitchensis
AGCGCCTTCCACCACTTTGGAGGAAGTCAATGGAGGGAAAAACTCAAGGGAAGTCGGCCAGGAGCTTGTCTGGTCGACAACCTGAGGATAAAAAACCCCCGATGAAAGGAACTCCCCTGATGGGTCACCCAAGGTACCTGACCGAACTATGACCCATGCAGACATATTACATTATTAACCCACGCAGGGGTGCGGAAATCCCGTTTACAAAAATTTAAGTGCTGGGGTATCAGATACCCAATAGAACCATAACTGTCTTTGACATAGATAAACTTCATGGCACATGAGTTGACCCCTGTGCTGAATAGGCGGTCAACACCTCCCACACCATAAACCTAGCACACAAAAGGGTGCTCACAAAACCTAGAAAGCTAGCGCCCAAGAGAGGTGCACATTTCAGCCCAAGAACAAGTACTTGCTGAAATTTCCAAACTCACATTTGTGTTGTGTTTCCTCAATGGGGAAATTACCTTTATTTATATTAGACTGAACATATCAAAATTAGTGTCTATTGGCACAACGAGGCCGACCTCAATAACTCACAATACAATTAATAATTACCATATTAATTATCTTATACTTTATGGTGGGGCCGACCTGCACCCTTTACATCACAAATAGGGTTACAACTAAGTCTGACTCTTGGACAATATAGAAAGGCATCTCATACACCCACTAGTGCTCAACCACTGGGGGCACGCCCACCTGTTCTCAACCATAGGGATGTCCTACTCAACATATCTCTATCTCACCGTGTCTCACCGGAGAATCATCTAGAGTATCACATCATCTCAACTCTCTGCACAGAGAAGACCAATACATCGTTTCATCTTTGTCTCAGAGATAACGACACACCCAAATCATGGGCTTCCTCACCCCACACAGGGGCACACAATGTTCCATCTCCATCTCAGAGAGGAACCACACACCCATCTCATGGGCACACCCAACTCATGGGATTCCTCACCCCACACAGGGGCACACAACGTTCATTCTCCGTCTCAGAGAGGAACAACACACCCATCTCATGGGCACACCCAGCTCATGGGCTCTCTCTCAGGTCGACTCACTCAGTCTGTTTCCTGGAGGATGTCTCATGCAACTGTAATCATCAACAATATTACCTACATATAGGGGTGGGGTAGGGGGGAGAGGGGGAGGGGTTAATAAATTTGTGGCTTCAAATTAGGTTCATCTACACACTTTAAGATCCACAATGACTTATTCATTCTTTGTTGATTATCTTCTTCCTCCTTGTTATTCCATGCACCAAGCCCTATTTGTGACACATGAATCTCTCACAACTATAAGACTTTATACATTTTCTCAGGCATTGCAAGGCTCGACATATCCCCCAAATCTCACATATTATAATATTTTATGTATTTTCTCATCGATCTAGGATCCATTCGAGGATTTAACCAAAAAATTAACTAGAAATTGAGGATTTGAACAAGATGTGAAAAACTACCCAATGGAAGGACTTTGTAATGAATCCCCATTGGGTAGCAACAAATAAATGGTGATAGGAATATATTCCTATAGCTTCTGAAAATGATTTCTCCCCACCCACTAATGAGTGCGATGTAAACATTGATATACTCACGAATCAAAATCCAACATCTCTTCTACCAATCTATTTGATTGGTTTTTGTTTTGGGAAAGAGAAGATAATGTATGATATGGGTAAAATGGATCCTTTTGACCTAATTGGGTGATGAAAAGGCTATAATGTTTTTATAATCTCTATTAATTTCATATTAGTTAGTTGGTTGAATTAAAATAAGGGATTTATTTCAACTACTTGCCCCTAGTTGTGGGAAAAACCATAGACAAGGCATAACAATGTCTCATTGATCTCTCTCTCTCTCTCTCTCTCTCTCTCTCTCTCTCTCTCTCCAGAAACCCTAGATTTTCTTCTCCTACGGCTGGCATGGATTCCCCTGGTGGGGCTCTTCATCCCCCCCTCCCCCTCTACTGCCCTCTAAAGATATTGTAGCCTTCACCTCCCCCGTTGTCGACCTCCCGAAGAAACCGAAGTAGTCCCAATCACATTTTGTTAAAAAGTTGGAGGATATTCTTAAGGTTCTAGTACAAGCAGGTTCACAATCTCCTACATTGAGATTCATGGATCAGGGATTGGTAGGTCGGTTCACTAGGATCTGGCCCGCTCCAAAAATGGTAGCTATTTGGCTTGACAAGAACTGGAAGCCACACCTGTAAGTTAGGATGTCCCATTCCTTTTGTGGTAGGGGTTTCTTTACTTTCCTTTTTGAAGAAAAGGAGGGTCGATATCTCATTTTCAGAAGTGGCCTATACTTCATGGGGGCCTGTGGTCTCTATCTCAATAGATGGACTCTAGATTTCAATCTGGAGAATGATATTCCATCGACAATTCTGGTTTGGGTTTGCCTTCCTTTCCTGCCCCTTCACTATTGGAATGAAGAAACCATCAAGGAAATTGGGAATTATCTGGGTTGGTATATCGACAATGCTAAGCCAAAAGAGGGCTTGCAAGCCTGTCCCCGGATCTGTGTGGAGGATGATCTGGAAAAAAGGCTTCCAGAGGTTGTTAAGCTCAAGCTACATAACTGGACCTTCTTGTAGGAGGTAGACTATGAACAAATTCCTTTTAAATGCAAGATATGTCATGAGTATGGGAATTTTTCCAAGAGATGCCCAAATTCCCCCCAAAAGTGCCCGAAGCTGAGGCACAAGAGAAATGGAAACAACCTAAAAGAAAGAAGCAAAATCCCAAGGCGATAAACCAATATGAAAAATTTCCTCCTCAAGAGGGATCTCCCTCCAATCCAAATTCAGAGGAAGCTCCTCCCACCTCCTTGACAACAACTACTAAAAATTCCATTCCAATAAAGAACCAATACAAGATCCTCTCGAAAGAAGAAAAAGAACCAAAACCGGAGGTTCACACCCTCCATGAGGTCTAGGATCATGGAGGAGGTTCCCGAGTCCCTTCAATTCTTCATCAACCCATCCCCTAGCTCCATGAGGAAGGCGAAATTGAAGACAATTCATAAGAAGAAGCAGAGTCTGTGAATATCAACACCCAACCCTTTAAAAAGCCTCGGAGGAAATATAACAATGAATGTCAAGAAGAAGCATTCATTCACAATAAAGAAATGCAAATTTCCACTTACTTCACCAAGAATAATGAGGCATAAACCCTAGTTGAAGATCCTCCACATGAAAAATTTCCAAAGTACACCAAGAAATGCCTCCTCCAAGAAGTGCGCACCACTAAATTTCAGCCAATAACCATTAAAGAGGGTCGAATTCCAGACCACCACTTCTGTGATGAGTCAATTATGAAAAAATATGAGAGTTTTATCTCTTATTTATACAATATCAATGACCTTTAATTAGTTTTTAGGTCATAAAAGGACGACATGGCCAAATTACATAAAAAATCTAGTTCTTACATAAATTCAACAATTAAACCCTAATTTCACTTTTAGAGATGACATCATGCCATTCTAGGGTGACATTAGACCCCTAGGATGGAATGTTAGGCCTCAAATGAAATACAATTGGCCTCCAAAGGCCCCAAATGTTGCCACACGTGCCAACTAGCACAAAAATTTCCTCATAAATGCCAAACCCTAACTGGATGACGTCAAGGGTCAACATGATGATGTAAGGGACCCTCAAGGGACAATGTCATGGTGGAAGGGAAAAACCCCCCTGGTTCTAGGCCTATCAGAGTGTCTTGGGGAAAATGTCCTTCTTTCTTCCTCATGCCATCCTTTGGTGTATCTCTACCCCTGGTTGGGGTCACAACATCCATCTGCTAGGCTTTCAGCCCTATAGAGGTTAGAGCTAATCATCTCCCCATATGTACCTGTCCACTGGGCATGGTACTGCAAAAATAAAAAGTACGCCCTCCATGAGATCATAATTCACAGGGATCATAGCAATGTCAATCACATCCAATAATCAAATTAACCAAACATGTGCATCAAACCCCCCCTTTACCCAGAAAAATGCTCAAATACGTTATGTAGTTTAACAAGTCAGGCTTGGAGAGGGTCTCAGGATGTCCTATTGGGATAATTCTCCTCAAGTTTGGGTGTTTCCCAGCTGAAGACCAATATAGGTCATGTAAGTGTGTGAAATGGTGTAGGGGAAATATTTGGGAAAAGGGTGCAGTGATAAAAGGGAAATGCAGGTCTTGCATGTGGGTACCTCTATAGAGGACGAGATGCACCTTTCCATGGATGCCATTGTTTCCTATCCCATTCAATGCATTTTATTATTTGTCTTATCGCTTTTTTATTTTCAAGGGAAAAGTTGGGGGAGATTGTCCTAGCATGGTGACTAGTGGTGACAACGTTACCCAGAAGCACTTCACGGAAATGGGAAGGTTGGCTCGTGATGAGACTCCCTTTCTCTTGGTTATGCCACCAAGAGCCACTACCCTGGTTTGGTGACCAGATAGATGATAGTGTCATACCACTACCTGCCCATGGACCTAATAGGTCGGCTCATGATGAGACCTCCCATACACCAACTAGACCTTGAGTTTTATTTTATCTTACGGGTCCCCTTTTCTTACTGAGAATCCTTTTATTGTTTTGTCGGGAATCCCTCGGAGAAGCATCTCAAAGGTTTTATTTTGTCTTTTAACTCTTGCCAACTACTTTTATCCTCTGGGCCCTTAGCCCCTTCTTCCCACAAGGCAAGGTACAACCCTTACTAGTGTGGAAAACCAAATTCCCAAACCAAGGTAGGGGAATATGAGAGGGATAATGATGAAAAATGGTAAGTATGGAAGGAATGGATAATGACCTTTCATAGACCCATCCAGTGGCAACTCATCCTAAAGGGAACCATCTTACTAGGGAATTCTATCACCCCCCAGGCATGAACAGGTTAAAGATCATAATTTCCAAGCAAACATTATGAAATGAAGGAGAGTTCAATGCAACATATTCAAATGCTTTGAAAATCAGAGTGACACATACCATGATACCCAGACTCATTACCTCATGGAGCAAGACCTACTACTACTTCAGGACTAGGTTGGTGGGATTGATGCTATTTCTGTTGATAGATGGGATGAACTGAAGAAAATATGGGCCCTTCGGGGCCAATCTCAAGTCTTCTAGCTCTCGGTACTCCATGTCTAGGAACCATGGGCCTCAAGACATAATCTCCTTTGTTATCCCTAGGATAGGGGATAAAAGAACACACTGAATGAGGATGGAAAAGTAGTGATAAATGAGGAAATGCTTGTATGTAAAGGATATGCTCAAGTTGAAGCAGTAGACTTTGATGAAACTTTTTCTCCAGTAGCTAGACTAGAAGTGTAACACCCCCGTTTTAATCCCTATGAACTAGTATTATGTCAATGTGACTTAGGCTGCTGAGGTGGTAAAGTTGAAAAAGGGAAAAAGTTCTTAGGAAATGTAATACATCTATGTATATTAATAAAATACACCATTGGCTTCAAGACATACAAGGAAAAGATATAGGGGGATATAATTCCACGAGAGAGGGGGATAAAGGGGAAAACTCTTTTTATTATATTTTATTTACCCATTTTGATGTTAATTGGGAAACGTGGTTAAAAGAGCTTCTTGGGAGGAAGGCCATGTGGTTCTTGTTTTCATGTAATTATAAACATCTCCTGTGGTTATTTTGGGGTGGACTTGCTCTTATTCATTCATTGTTACACCCTTCTCACTCTTTCATTTTTTGGTGCCTCATTCTTGCTAATTCGTGCTCTCTTGGTTTGAGCATGGAAACGAATGTTTGGGAGACGAGAGCCATTGCTAGATGGCTGTAATAAATTACTGATCATTCCAAAAGGGAATGGATGCTTGAGTGCATGAGATTGATGG
Source organism: Picea sitchensis (assembly GCA_010110895.2). Lineage (NCBI taxonomy): Eukaryota > Viridiplantae > Streptophyta > Pinopsida > Pinales > Pinaceae > Picea > Picea sitchensis. The sequence continues at coordinate 6,918 of SNQJ01S0075765.1, forward strand.
AAGTTCAGAAAGAACTGTCCACAACTGGGAATCCTTGGAGTTTCCAGTAGGGATATTTCCTGACCAGTAGAACTGGAGCCCTAGAGAGAAATGGAACATCTTGAGGGATTGCATGGCAGAGAAAGGTGTTGATTTCTTTGGGTTGTGTAGGCTGAAGGGGAAATATAGCTGGAAATTAAGATTTGTTGTATGGTCGGGAAACCTAAGAGCTAGTTAGGCAACTATTGTGTGTTTTAGATTTGTCCTAGGACTTGTTGAGATTAAATGAACAACAATGTCTATGTTTGGGAGGAACGTCCTTGGTCTACAACTTCTTGGTGAATGTTTACTTGCAAATATAAGTGCTCTCATTGTTTTCTATACAATGTACTTTCCGATGTGTATTTGATTATCTCTAAGATGTATTTCTATGTACATGTTTGTTGGTTATTTGTTGTCCATGACACAATGTTTATTTCTTTTATGTTGTAGCATGGATCTTGATTAATGCATGTGAGTCTTTCATGCTTCATTTCAAATTAATTATTATCAGAATTCGAAATCAGTTTAGAAGTGAGTTTTGGAGGTAGAGTGGCTAGCCTGTGGGTGGTGGGGTACGTTACAAATTGGTATGAGAGATTTTGATTCAACATCGGACTGGTATGGGCCAGCAATTTTGCGAGTTTGTTAAAAATTCAATATTGCAGATTTTTTTGTGACGAGTTTGGGGGGGAAACGAAGAATAACATAAGTGAAATCTCCAAATTCTGAGCATATCTCAAATTTTAGTGCTTCAGAGTAGTTCAAGAAGAGATTTATGGCATTGATCTGTAGTTTCAGAGTTGAATTCGGACTTGGAAGTTGATTTTTTGTGAGTTTCATGGCGACTGGGTAGTTTTGTGGACTAATGGCCCAGATTGATTCGACTTGGAATATTAATGGTCAATATTCAATCATAGAGGTCCTAGAAAGGAGTTCGCCATGAAGGAATTCATAGTCGGGCATGAAGAGAAGCCCGATGGTAGAATGCCGAAAGAATGAGATTCGTTAGATCAATCGAGATTATTCTCAGTCGTTAGATCTTGCAGAGATGTTATTTCATAAAAGTGTTTTCGGAAGATCTCATTTAGAAGAGTTCTGATAGTATCGAAAGGGAATCTTCTTTAATACCCTCCTTTTCGAAGCAGTGAAACTTCGTCAATCTTTAGAACTCCGAATTAAATTTATGATTATATCAAAATGGAATATTCTTTGATACCCTCCATTTTGGAGTAGTGAAACTTCACCGATCTTCTGAAATCCAAATGAAAATTTTTTATGGTATCGAAATGGAATATTCTTCGATACCTTTCTTTTCAGAGCAGTGAAACTTTGCCAAGATTTTGAACTCTGAATGAAAAGTTTCGATGATATCGAAAGCGAATATTCTTTGATACCCTCCTTTTCAAAGTAGTGAAACTTTTCCAATATTTCGAACTCCGAATGAAAAGTTTTGACAATATAAAAAATGGAATATTCTTCGATACCGTCCTTTTTGAAGTAGTGAAACTTCATCAATATTATGAACTTCGAATGAAAAGTTATGATGGTATCGAGAGGGAATATTATTCGATACCCTTTGGTAGGAGTGATGAATATTACCTAATCTTTTGAACTCCGAATGATAAGGTATAGAAAGAGAATATTCTTTGATACACTCCTTTTCGAAGCAGTGAAACTTCATCAATCTTTTGAAATCCGAATGAAAAGTTCTAGCGGTATCGAAAAGGAAATATTCTTCGATACCATCCTTTTTCGAGTAGTGAAACTTCCGTAACTTTCTGAACTGTGAGTTATAATTTCTGACAGTATAGTAAGGGAATATTCTTCGATACCCTATGGTTAGAGCAGTGAATATTTCCTAATCTTTTGAACTCCAAGTGATAAGGTATCGAAAGGGAATATTCTTCGATACCCTCTAGTTAGGGTAGCGAAGATTACCTAATATTTTGAACTTCGAGTGATAAGGTATCAAAATGGAATATTCTTCGATATCCTCTGGTCGAAGCGAAGAAGATTACCTAATATTTTGAACTCCGAGTGGTAAGGTATTGAAGGGGAATATTCTTTGATACCCTCTGATCAAAGCAATGAATATTACCTAATATTTTGAAATCTGAGTGATAAGGTATTGAAATGGAATATTCTTCGATACCCTTTGGTCAGAGCAGCAAAACTTACCTAATTTTCTGAACTCCGAATGAAAAGCTCTGACGATATCGTAGAGAAATATTCTTCAATACCCTCTTTTCGGAGTCCCATTTTAGCCCAATTCTTCAACACTCCGAATGGGAACCTCCGATGAAAGGTAAGTATCTATTCTAATTTTAATATCAATGGTGCAGATTGCCCCGTAGGAAAAACTGCTTCATAGTGTCGTAAAACAAAAAACAAGTCCGGAGCCAGTTTCTTATTTTGTTCATAACTGAAGCCGATTAGGTCAGATTTGAATGAAACTTATGGGTTTTTTCCATAGAGATGATATCTACACAAATTCTAGATAGGTTCATTGGTCATTTCTTCTTGGATTTGTAAAAAATTGTGAAATAGTGGTTTTTAAAGATATGATTCCAGATCATTGGCAGAGGCCCAAATTACATTGAAATTCATTGAGATTTTCCAGAAAGAAGACACAGTAATAACCCATGAAGGGACTAAATAAATACTAAGGGGATTGGAATGGAGATGCTGAAATAGGCCAAAAATCCACTATTACGGGCCACTTTTTTGAGATTTTAGAGATTTTAGAAGGAAAAGTGACCCCAGATGACAAAACTAAATTTTTTTATTTACTCTACATTTTATTTACTCATCAAGAAAAACAACTTTGGTTTAAAAAAAAATTCCTAGAAGTGCACAGATTGAGAGATATCTAGTTTTGCTAAAAAATCTCAAGTCTGGAAAAAGAGGTGAAAAAGGGCGAAGTTATCATTTCCAGATTGTTGTAGTTTTGACTGGAGCATCAAAATGAAAATATGATAATTGTTATGAATTCCTTGTCATTTTTTTTATCTACACCTCATATAAAAGTTTCTCTAGTTCCTAACATATTTTCTTCTGCAGTTGACTGAAGTTGGCATTTCAATAAAATTTCACTAGTGGAGAAAATGCACAATGTTGGTTGTGGAGCCTGATTATCTTTCTGATTCAGAAGTCTTTGTTTTTAGCCATGTTTATACCCCATGAATATTGTACACCCCTCCACGGGGGGGTGTTGCAGGTGGGGCTTTCCCCCCCTACAGATTCTGAGGGCAAAGCCCCCTAAGGAAAATTTGCCTTGTAAATGTATATTGTAATTTCATAGTAAATATAGACCATTCATTATAAGGTCACATATATGATGATAAAAGTTATGTTATGGTTTTTTTCCCTAGAAGACAACCCTCTTTTATGAGGGAACTGTATTTTGGATGGTATCATTGTGAATATTGTATTCTAAGAGAGGAGATGGTGAGAGAAAGAAGAGGAAGCTACAATAGGTGTGTTGTATAGGGATGATTTTAAGGATGGAAATTTGTTTTGAAATGTATAAACCTTGGCGAATCTTACTAATCCTTCATATGCCAACTATAAATGTTTGGCGATATTTTTGTAAAAATATTCAAATTTATAAGGATTTGATATAGTTTTTATAAAATTTTGGCGATTTTTAGGGTAAAATAATTTTATCCTATAGAATTTGGGCTAATCATTTTTAAAATAGCGAATCTCATTTTTGGAAAAACCATGGAAAATTAGCCCATGAGCGAAATTTAGCCCCTAAAATCATCCATTGTGTTGTAAGTTGTATCCCTTCATTTTACTGGATAATAAAAAGGAAGGACCTACCCATTTCTCTGGTGTTTATAGACCACACTGGGGGAACCATGTATATATGTGTCTCTATTGTATTGTGTATCCTCTATGTTTTTATTTCCGTATTTTTTTTATTTTATTGCACTGCAATCCTATTTTTCTAACAACTGGTATCAGAGAGAAAGGTAACTCGCAAGAAAAGCGGGTTCCTAGTTCGAGTGGGAGCAACAGAAGATGGAAAGTTTAGGGTCAAGAAATTTAACAGCCAAAACTACTAGTTATGGAAGATGCAGATGGAAGATTATTTATATCAAAATGATCTATTCCTACCATTGGGATGAATAACAAAGAAGTCGACGACCATGAAGGATGAAGAATGGGAGGTTCTTGACAGAAAGGCACTAGGAATGATACGGCTGAGCCTGGCAGCGTCAGTGGCTTTCAATATTTCGAAAGAAAAGACAACGAAGGAGGTGATGGACGCATTGGCTAAACTGTATGAAAAATCCTCGACATCCAATAAGGTATTTATAATGAAGAGATTATTTAATATGAAGATGTTATAAGGTGGGTTTGTTGAAAATCATTTAAATGAATTTAATATAGTTACTAATCAACTAAGTTATGTAAAATTGGACTTTGATGATGAGGTGAGGGATCTTCTAATCTTGTGCTTATTGCCAGAAAAATGGAATGGCTTGGTCATGGATGTAAGTAACTCCATCTCTAGTTAAAACACTCTAAAATTTGATGATGTTGTTGGTGTTATCCTTAGTGAGGAAATGTGACAAAAAAACATAGGTGAGACATCATGTAACGTGTTAAACATGGAGAACAGGGGAAGACAAAAGGATATAGGAGAGGGCTTAGGGAACCATGGGAATTATAGGAATGAAAGATCCATATCCAAACTTGGAAAGATAGAGTGATTGAATTGTGGGAAGAAAGGACATCTAGAGAAAGACTGCAAATCTTTAAAGAAACAAAGAGATGGACAACAGAAGAAAAATCAGGAAGCAAATGTAACATGTGATGTGTTACAAGATGCTTTGATTCTTTCTGTAGATAATATTTTTGAGTATTGGGTAATAGATTCACGGGCTTCATTTCATGACAGACTCCATAGGAAACATTTTCTAGATTATGTTCAAGGTGATTTTGGACAGGTTCATTTGGGTGATGATGCACCATGCAAAATTGTTGGAATGGGAAAGGTAAAAATAAAGCAAAGGAATGAAAAGAAATGGTTGTTGAAAGAGGTAAGACATGTTCCATATCTAAGGAAAAATATGATTTAAACAAAGTAGTTATCAAGTGAAGTTTGTATATCTATATTTACAAACAAGGCATGGAAGGTCACCAAAGGATCACTAGTGATAGCAAAAGGAGAGAAGGTAGGTACATTGTCTTTATGTACTGGTAATATTGATTATTCTATCTCTTTAGATTCTACATGAGTTGATACAACACTATGGCATCATAGGATTGGACACATGAGTGAGAACAGGATGTAGATGCTTCACAAAATAAATTTGTTTCCATATCTTAAACAAATTGATTTGGATTTTTGTGAGCATTGTGTTTATGGAAAACATAAGACAATCATATTTCTCAGAGTCAGAAAAGAAAATAAGAGTGAAAGGTTAGATCTTGTGCATACAGATGTATGGGGACCAACTCAGTTATCATATCTTGGTGTCTCTCTTTATTATGTTACTTTTATTGATGACGCAACTAGAAAAACTTGGGTTTATTGCATTCGACAAAAATCTGATGTTTTTGGTACTTCTAAGAAATGGAAAGTTTTGGTTGAGAATGAGACAGGAAAAATGTTGAAGTGTCTCAGATCAAAACATGGAGGTGAATATTGCAGCAAGGAGTTTGATGATTATTGTTCATACAATGGGATTCGTAGAGAGAAGACAATTCCAGGAACACCACAAGAAAATGGTGTGTTAGAAAGGATGAACATGACAATCATGGAGCATGCAAGGAGTATGAGATTGTATGCATGGTTTCCCTTACAATTTTGGGTAGATGTTGTAGATACTTTTGTTTACTTGATAAACAAAGGACCTTCAATTTACTTGGATGGCGTCATTCCAGAGGATAAATTGACAGGTAAAAAGGTAAACTATTCATTTTTTAAGACTTTCGGTTGTGAAGCATTTGTCCATATTGATAAAGAAAATATAACAAAGCTTGAGGAAAAATCCAAGAAGTGTACCTTTATTGGATATGGTGTTAATGATTTTGGTTATCGCTTATGGTATTATGAAAATGAAAAAATCATTAGGAGTAGAGCTGCCATATTCAATAAGAAGGTCATGTACAAAGATCAGTTGCAGGGAAAGAAACAAGAAAAAGAAAAACTAAAATACAGAGTGCTTGATGAGATCACTGAAAAATAAATTCCAAAGGTACCGGAAAATCAAAATGTACAACAATGGGAGCATCAAGTACCTCAAACTCCTGCAAGTGTTGTTAGAATATCTACTAGGTTAAGTAGACCCCATGAACGATACTCTCAATCATTGTATTATTTATTGTTGATTGATTATGGTGAATCATAATGTTATGAAGAGGCAATGAAGGTAGACACTAACCAGACTTGGGACTTGGTTCAGTTTCCTATAGGAAAAAGAGAAATGCAAAATAAATGGGTTTATAAGTTGAAGGAAGAAGATGGAGGAAAAAAGAAGTACAAGGCTAGACTTGTTGTAAAGGGGTTTGCAAAAAAGAGAGGTACATATTTTGATAAAATATTTTCTCCTATTGTTAAGATGACTTCAATTAGGCCTATTTTAAGCCTTGTGGTAGTAGAATATTTGCATATTGAAAATTTAGATGTAAAAACAACTTTTCTCCATGGGGATTTGGAGGAAGAGATTTATATGCAACATCCAGAGTGGTATGAGGTAAAAGGGAAGGAAAATTTGGTATGTAGGTTGAAGAACAGCTTGTATCGCCTAAAGAAAGCGCTAAGGCAATGGTATTTGAAGTTTGACAAGTTTATGACAGAACAAGGTTATAGTAGATATCATTCTGAGCACTGTGTTTATTTTAAAAGGCTAGAAAATGGAAGCTATATTATCTTTTTATTGTATGTAGATGACATGCTTGTTATAGGGTCGAATATGCAGGATATAAATGTGCTCAAGAATAAATTAGCGAATTTATTTGCGATGAAGGATTTGGGTGTTGCAAATAAAATCCTTGGTATGAGAATACCAAGAGATATGAAAAATCACAAATTGACATTGTCTCAGGGTGAGTACATAGAGAAGGTGTTGGAGAGGTTTAGAATGCAGAATGAAAAACCAATTAGTACACCTTTGGACAACCATTTAAAATTAACCAATCAAATGTGTCCCAAGATACAGGAGGAGATAGAATACATGTCCAGGGTCCCTTATTCATCAAAAATTGGTAGCTTGATGTATGCGATGGTTTAGACAAGACTAGATATTGCACATGTATTGGGAGTTGTGAGAAGGTATATGGACAATCTAGATAAATAACATTGGGAGGAAGTAAAGTGGATTCTCAGGTATTTGAGAGGTACTACTACTCATGCATTATGTTTTGGAGGTTCAAACATTGTTCTATAGGGATATGTTGATTCATATATGGTAGGTGATAAAGATAGAAGGAGGAGCACCACATGGTATGTTTTTACTGTAGGTGGAACAACAATAAGTTGGATTTCGAAACTATAAAAGGTTGTTTCACTTTCAACAATGAAAGCAGAGTATGTTGCTGCTACAGAGGCTAGTAAAGAGATGATTTGGTTACCGAGGTTTATGGAGGAATTGGGAAAGAAGCAGGAGAATAACAGGTTGTACTGTGGCAATGAGAGTGCCATTCATATTGCAAAGAAATCAACCTTCCATTCGAAGACTAAGAATATACAACTCAGGTATCATTTCATATGATCCATCTTGGAATATGGACATTTGAAGTTGGAAAACATACATACTAGCCAGAATCCTGCAGACATGTTAACAAAGGGAGTCACCAGGGAGAAACTGAGTTCTTGTTCAGTTTCAGTTGGTCTTCAAGCATGAAGGTGAAGATGAGAAATTTTCCAGATCCAAAAAGGATCATATTCTAGCAGATACAACAATGATGGAGTTGTTGTGATTAGTCTCGAAGTGGGAGATTGTTGGTTGTGGAGCCTGATTATCTTCCTGATTCATAGGTATTTGTTTTCAGTCGTGTTTATACCCCATGAAGACTGTATACCTTGGAAGACTGTACACCCCTCCACATGGGGGGGTTGCAAGGGAGGATTTCCCACTCTTCGGGGTCTGGGGGAAAGCGGGCCCCCGACAGAGGTTTGGGGGTGAAACCCCAGAAGGAAAAATTTCCTTGTAAATGTATATTGTAATTTCATAGTAAATATGGACCGTTCATGATAAGGTTTCATATCTGACGGTAGAAGTAATGTTAGGTTTTTTTTTCCCTAGAAGAAAACCCTCTTTTATGAGGGAATTGTATTGTGGCTGGGTATCATTGTGAATATTGTATTCTTAGATAGGAGACTATGAGAGAAAGACGAGGAAGTTATAACGAGTGTGTTGTAGGTTGTATCCCTTCATTTTATTGGATAATAAAACAAAATGATCTGATAATTTCTCAAGTGGGCGTAGCCCACACTAGGTGAACCGCGTATATCTGTGTGTCTATTGTATTGTGTATCTTCTATGTTTTTATTTATGCATTTGTTTTATTTTATTGCACCGCGATCCTATTTTTATAACACACAAATAAGGTGAACATGGATTTTTCAGGAAACCATAACTTTTGGATCAGAAATAGGATCAGGGAAAGAGTATAGTCGTTGGAAAGATGATTCATAGGAGAAGGACCTGGAATTATTGTAATGTGGAAAAATGTGATATAATTCTTCATAAAATGAGCTGAAAAAGTACATGTAACATTAATTGACAAATTTTTATAATATGTATAATTCTAACAAAATGGTTGCTTACATATTTGACAGAATTAGATATTTAATTTGATTAATTCAAGACTAGGATCAGATATCAGATTCATGGAAGAATGACAGATCTTATAGAATTTGGATGAGGCAATAAAGAGCTACATGGAAAGTAATGAAAAGTGGATAAAGGACTAAAGAATAGTGGAACAAAAGTATTAGTCAACAACTACAAAATTTGAATGAATTGAAAATGCAAAAGCAAGAATCCTCACATAATACATGAAGCTAGCAGGTGAAGAACGCAATTAATGGGCTTAGAAAGGAAAATTAATACTGCATAGCCTTGAAGGTATAAATGTGTAGATAGTTGTAAGCTTGATGTGAAAGAGAACACAGATCTTATGAGGTGATATGTGGATCATCTTTGTGTGCCAAGCACATGATTTCGTGGGATGGATTTTCTAGCTATGACATAGATACCTTGACTAAAGGTACTCAGAGAAAGAAATCGACTTCTGGTATCAAATTTCATAGTGGAAGCATGATTCCAATGCAGAGAAATTGGAGATAGAATAATAAATTATCTTTCACTTGAAAAGTGTCATTGAATGAAAATATACTTCCATTGGGAATGGTATTAACTGTGAAAGATATGGTTTCACAGGGAAATGTTAATGAGGTAATCTAATGAACAACTAGGAGTAACAATATTGCATTCAAGAATGTGTGGTAGTAAAGTGATGGAATGTTCTAAGCTACTTCATTCCAAGCTTCTGGAATGTTTCATAAAGGTAAATTTTGGATATGACTGCCTAAGAGAAGCTGCTGGAAATATAACGCATTGGTTGGATTGCAGAATGGCCAAGTAGAACTTGGATAGAAAGTGTTCATATGATGGAACAATAGTGCATATGAGCAGAATGGGAGCACACAAGTCAACAAGGATATGAAGAAATTCAAGGAAAACCAGCTACAAAATAAATAAATAAACAAATAAGTTAATTATACATACATGCAAAGTTGTTATATACATGCAATAATGATATAACAATTGAGTATGACTAATTATGGATTATGGATTATGTATTTAAGGAAAATGATATAGCATGGTGTTGGCAGCCCCACAATATTTTCACCTTTTAAAGCGACAAATAATAATTTATGTAGCTGCCTATGCTTTGTCAAATAAATATTGCTATTTGAAGGTGAATTTTCGGCTGTAAAAGGGTGTTTCTATTGTTCCTATTTTTTCGTTTTCATGCATCGTTCATGACTGAAAGCATGAATGAAACATTGAAACTTATAATTGTATTGCAATTGTATCTAAGGCTTATTTCTCTAGAAGGGTAAATGTTCTTACAAATCTTTTAAGGAATGTTGTTTTGCTTTGAAGCTTATCTCATATCAATAAAATAGTTGTTTTAAGTTGCTCATGGGTTATGAGATATATCTTGAGTACTTAAATGATACACCAAGAATCGATTGGCAATAGACTATGGTTTTGTTTCATTTATAATTTTTGGTAAATCATTTTTATTTCAAATGGTCGTTATGCTTTGGTTCATAAAGCACCTCTTCTCCTAACCTTAAAAAAACAACACCACCCTTTACACAATGATTAGATTCAAACACACCCGGTCCGGTTCTATACTCTGTTTGAGGTGGTAGTTTGAATCAACAGGTCCATCATTCTAAGTTAAATTCTTAGGTTTCATCCTATACTCAGGAATTCATTGCACAAAACACCCGATTTTCATGTTTTGAAACCCCTTATACTCTCATTTTGGTCGCGCTAGGGTATTGATGAGTTTTATTCCTTTGGTTTTTTCTCTGGTTTACTGGTTTCCTCTATTTTTGAAACCCTGCATACTCACAGTGAATTATGTCTGCCTTCATGATTGCTTTTTTGAACCCTTATGGCCCCTGTCCTCTGTGTCGAACCAAATGGATCCCAAACCTTGCTTCTATATGATGATGTGAGTGAAGACCTTAAGAGTCAGGGTTGGTTGAGTTTCTCAAGAAATTCCAGGGTTACAAATTGCAAGCAACCCAGGAGTTTTCCCTCTCTTTCGATGGATGTCGAGCCAAAGTGGGTGATGTTCAATTAGAAATCACCGAGGAATTTTTGAGAGATGCAGCGAGCCTTCCCCTTACTGGGAAAAAATGGTTTAAGAATTCCAAGTTTGAGGAGGTTCCATGGAGTCTGTTCGTTACCTCTCGGAAGATCTAGTGCTGTGAAAAAGGTATGCCAATTTCTCTGTTGAAAGATAGATGGCATGAGTTACTGGCTATGTTAAGGAAATTTGTTACTTGTGAAGGATGCTACGGGATTGTTTTCCTTTACCACATAAGACTGCTAATGCACTTCATCAGTTTTCAGTTAAACATGCCATTTTATTTATTGAGGAGTTTATATAAAATGACTAAGAGATATAAAAGGCAGAGTTTGAATTTTAGTTTATTCCACCATGGGTTAATTAGGTTGTTGTTAGTCCATCATTTGAAACTATAGGGCGACAATTGGGATACTTTCCTAATTCACAATGACTTCGTTGCATCAAATCCTGTAGATATGCATGTGGTTGATAAACCTATGCTGAAAAATCCCCCTGCTCCTTCGAGTGACAGACCAGTTTTCTTATGCAAAGAACCCTGTGATAAGGCTGCGCTCGATGAGCCTATGTTCGAACAACAAGATATTGACCCTAGAGTCACTAAATCTCCTAAGTGTGAGGAGTAGGTTTTCCCTAACACCATTGCAAAGACCGTAAATAGGCACTCGTGCAAACTGTCAAAAAACAATTCAGACATAGGGTTTAATAACAAAAGAGTTGGGAGATTAATCTCGAGGAGTTTACAGAATAAAACAAGATCTCATGTGAGCTCAATAAAAGTGATCGAGGTCCCTGAGAGATCCGATTCCGAGATTGAAAATTTCTTGGCAAGGGAAGACCCAAATTACCATAAACCAAATCTCAGTTAGACTTACGATTTTGTAGATAATTTGCTAGCGTGCCTGAAACATAACGAAGATTTTCCAGGGATCAAACTCAGCCAAAAACCCACAGTGGACAATGGTAGCGTTTTGACACACAATCATGTGTTTCCTCAACCAATTGTTCTAGATCCACGGTGTGAAGTGTGTTTTCATTAGATAGGCATATATTACACAGATGTCCCCTTCCTTGAAGCGAATATCAAGACCCTCGCAGCTGAGATTGAATCATTAACAAGTGAAAAACATGAACTCAAGATCAGTGCACAAAGACAAGGAAAAAGATTGAAAAGAATTGGGAATGTCATAATAAAAAATGTTGAGTGTGTTAAAGCTGTGATCAACTCTGAGGTTCTATGAGTCAAATTTAGTATTCAGTTGAAAGGTAAAGCTTTGTTTTTATATTAGTTGTGCTTTTATTGATTTTTTTTTATTAATATGGATTGAATTAGATTTATGTTGTTTAAAATAAGACTAGCTACAGAATCAACAGATTTTGTAGCCAACCAATTCTCATGAAAAAATTTGGAAAATATTAGTTGAATAAATGCCTAATTTCTTCATTTCGTTTTTTTTCTTCAGGATATCATGTATCTTGTGGTGATCTCAAAAGATGGAGTATTTATGGGCTTAGTTAATTAGCCATTTCTTTTGGCTCATTTTGTAAAACAGAAACAAACCTTTTATAATTTTGGGAGATACAATTTGATATTGAGTGGTTTTATCACCCTCTATTTTTGTAACTAGTAAATCATCTTGGGATTTGATCCTATCTTAGAATATAGGATGCTTAGTTTTCATGAACTCTTTAAATACACAATATTTTGTAATAGAGGACATCTTGGCCTGGGGCTGAAGGTGGACGATTAATTCACAAACTTGAATGGAACAAAAATTTGCATTTCAGCTTTAGCTTCCTGTAAATGGTGTTTTCGTTTATGGTTTGTTTATCCTGATAAAATAATAGTTTTTGATAGATTTAGACTTCGCAATATGTTATGTTTTTGGGATAATTCTTTTTAAAATATTGTCCATATTTGATGCTTCAGATATTAAACAGAGTGATCATTTATTCAACTCAAATGACAAGATTTCTCTTTAATTTTTAGTTGAATGATTAAATGCACGTTGTTACAATTAGATTTATCTCAAATGTAATTGCTTGCAATCATAATATTACAACAACTATTTGTATCATTCTTTTTGTTATTAAAACTCAACTACCAACACATTGTTCTGCATTTATTTAGAACAATTTTAAGGTTCATTGCAGGTTTCCTGATGCAGGAGCATCTCTCCATGCCAATCAGTCAGCCACATGAGCGCGCACTCGTGCAGGGCTGAAAGGGAGGCGCAACCTCATTTTGAATTGTATTGAATGTAATTTAATGTACTTAGGCTGTTGAGCCAGGAAAGTCATGCCTTTGCGCAGGCGTTAGATAGGATCGGCCTTTATTGTAGATTGGCTGAGATCTAGGTCCGATTCTGGACTAGACAGCCCATTTATTCAAAACAATTTTAAGGTTCATTGCAGGTTTACCTCTTGGACAAGATGGTTGGATGTTCTCTAATCGTACATATGTTTGGATGCATATCGTTAATTCACTAACAGGTTAGCTCATTTTTTTTGTCATTTATTCATTACTAAAACTTGAATATATGGTCTAGCTTTTGATCATCCATATATATCTTTTTCATAGTATTTTTCTTATTAGTTTAGATTGATATTAAAGGAAAAACAAAAAATATCATATGCATGTACATATAAATGCAGTAATTAGTAATTAGTTATTTACTTCATTCTTTTGTTTCTTAGGATCTTTAGTTGGCTAACGGAGTCATTAAACCCGCCAAAATGAGTTACACCAAACGGCTTGCGTTACTTAGACAACCTGACCGACTTCGCTCTTCCGCTGACTTAAGATCATTTTTGCCCTGTCAACAAATGGCTTAGAAGGAGGGTCCGAATACAATTGATGGCACGTGGAAGCCACAAGACTCCTCCCCCACACACTCACTCTATAGTAACAAGGAGTCATTCCGACAAAAAATTTACCTCTCAAACAACAACTACATCAAACAAAAATCCCCTAATCCCATTAAGCCAAGAATAATTATTTTTAAGGACACATGCTGCTTTGGTCCGTGATCGGCGAACCTCATACATCAATCAACTCTTCTAGTCTTAAAATCATTCATCTTGATCGACCTAATGTTAAGGTAATTGGTGAACTAAAGAATGTACTCATTAGGGTATCCTAATCCAAGGTTCACCAAATTATCGATATCATTGTTGTTGACATCCCCGAGGTTTACGGTTTTTTAAGTAGGGATTGGTCCTAACAATTGCATGGATACTTTGCAACAAAATAGTCTCATTTGTAATGTAGAATGAAGCCAAACGTAATTAGATTAATCATGAGCTGCTACCTCAAGCACACCGCGGATCAGATTTGAATGATGCTAATGAACCATTTAATGCTTCCACTAATTCACCTCGAAATGCGTGGAATGAACACCTTCTTCGGTAAATTCACGTCTGAAACCTTCGCCATCATCGACCAAAATAAATGAGCTCATAACATGCACATAGTCAACAGCTTTACCAAATATGCCAAATATTGCCAACGAAGCTCACATATGGTCTCTTTATTTCGATGGATCCAAATCTAGAGAAGGATTTGGTGCGTGATGTACTCATTGACCCAATAGGTAATACAAATTTTATCACCTACCGATTAGAGTTTGAATGTACAAACAATCACAATATGAGGCAATTTTGCAAGGACTCAAGAAAGAGGTAGATATGAACGTACAAAACTTAATGTTATTTGGTGATTAAGAAATTTGGTCGCATTGTGCAAGAAAACATACATTGCCTATCACCACACTTAAAAAGTTATCAAGCTGAGGTTTGGAATCTAATGCACAAGTTTTTTGAATTTACAATCAATTCCATTCCGATATTAAAGAATTCTAAGACTGATTTATTAGCTAACGTCGCCTCAAAATTATTTCCACGATTATGACGATTTAATTTGATAATAATTGATGAGGACATTTGCACTTATTGATTCATCGATAGTTAATTACATCACTTAGTAAATTCTATCCCTAACTGTGTGGTAAGACTAGAGAAGTTTTATTATTTGCATGATACATTCAGAAAATCAGCAAATTGTAAAACAAACAGTTCTTCATTGACTCATGAAATGATAAATCTAGGGACTAAAGATAATCCACAATATATTAATATGGGAACGGGATGTTCCAAGAAAGAGCGGGGCCGCTTTTATAAAGTTGCTTAGAGAATTCAAGGATGTCTTTCTGGACATATGATGATTTAAAAAATTTTGACCCTAACATAATACAACACATCATCCCTATGAAACCCCAAACCCAACCTTTTCTCGGTAATGAAAGATGCACCCTAAGCTCGAACCGAATAAGAAAGAACTAAACAAACTATTGAATGCAAAAGATAATATTCCCAAGTATTATCAATAATAATGGTAAGTCTTAATCTTGTTCCCTAAGGAAGAAAAGCATGCACCGACTCGTCGCTTGGAACTTTGAACCATCCGATAGAGACACTATCCGGGCCTCCAATGGAACAAATTCTTCACCAGGTATCTAGTTCCGAAAGACTATCACTACTAGACGGTTTTTTGGGATACAACCAAGGCCTCATGTCCTCATGTCTCCCCTAGACCATTTAAAATCCACTTTTCGTACCCCATGGGGGATTTATGCCTACAGGAAGATGCCTTTGGGCTTATAAATGTCATATTACATTTTAGAGAGCAATGGATATTGCTGTCAGAGGCTTGATCAATCACTCCCAGAATGTATTCATCTTAATGATGTTCATTGTTTTTCCAAAAACAAGAAAGATCACTTTGTCTCACCTTAGGTCTGGTTCCCATAAATGATGTCGCTAGTAATGCATATACCCTCAACTCTAAGAAGTCTATCTCTTTGCGTAAAGGGGAACAAGGAAAAATTCTTGTATTCATAGTATCCAGTGATGGGATGATCATCGATCCCGAAGAATCAAGTTACTGCCAAACTTTCTCCCCCTCCTCCAAAAAAATCTATGCAATATTTTTTAGGCCAAATCAATTTTGTCAAAAGGTTTGTCCCGAAGCCTTTTCGTGGCGGTAAGCGCTATTACAAAACTTAATTAAAAAGGATGTTCACTATCATTGGGGACAGCAGGAAAATCAAGCTTTTGATTCCATCAAAAAATCCATAGTAGAGGCTCCTTCCTTCCCTTAATGAGTCCCATTTTTTACAATATTTACTCTATATACGCCTCGATCGATCTTATGCCATTGTGTTGACCCAAAAGAACACTGAAAGTGATGAAATTCCCATTGCCTTTATGAGCTCAAATTTCTTCAAGGGAGCAGAGCTTAATTACCCTACAGTATATCATCGTGCTTATACCTGCTTTTTAAAACAAGAAAACATTTTCGATCGTGATTCACCAAATCCAATCCAAAGTTATTGTGCCTTATCCTGTTGTTATAAACTTGTTAGTACAAAAGGAATTGGGTGAAAATGGGAAACCGATGACATCGCTATAAGAGTATGACCCTTGAAATTACCAATGAAAATCACATAGGTCAAGGTCTATGCAACCAGTGGTTGATTTAGTTGAAGAGAAACAGAGTAAAATTAATGTCTTAATTGTAAATCAACATAGTCAAAATAAAATATGTTGTACACAAGTTGGTGCTAATTCTTGGTTTGATGACATTAAGTTTTATCTAACACGTATGCTCCTCTCCATCTCGATCCAAAAAAGAGGAGAGCATTAAGACTAAAATATGCACCTTTACAGCTGGTAAATGGTGTATTATTCTGTAAAAATTTTGATAACGTCCTTATGCTTTGTTTGGAAAGAGATGAAGAAGATAAAGTTTTATTTGAACTGCATGTGAGAAGAAGTTGGTGGGAACTTTGGTGGAGACACTACTGCTCACAAAATATTAAGAGTCGGGTACTATTGGCCCATCGCTATTCAAAAATGTCCATGCATTATGTCGTAAATGCATAATCTTCCAAAAGGCTTCTAGACGAGTACAAAAGGCAACATTCCCTTTGCAACCTGTTTTGGTAGATTCTCCTTAAGCGAAATGGGTCTTGACATTATAGGGTCAATTAACCCCACTTCCTTGTAGCAGCATAAATACATCATTACAACAATGGATTATTCTACCATATGGTCTGAGGTCGCACTAAAGTGGTAAACACTAGTCAGGTAATATATTTTCTTAATTCAAACATAATTACTGGCCCAATATTCCCAAGTGTTTGGTCTTCGATAATGCTTCCTACTTTTCATCCTCGATATGAGTTCTTTTTCTTTATAAAAGGATAAAATGAAATATTCTACCAGCCATTACCCCTATGAAATGTCTTAGCAGACCAATAAACAAAATCCTGATCAGCACCATCAACATGACAGCTTCAAAACTACAAAAATGGAACAACACACTTTTAATGCACTCGAGATGATAGGGTGACTCAAACTATTGTTGGTAATTCTCTTTCTTTCGCTCTATGGAAGAGTAGAAACAATTCTCCTCCTCATGTTCTTCTTCCTCTCTCCAATTGTCACAAATTTCAAGAAGAGGATTGTCCTCCTCTTGAAAGTCGGAGTAATGCTTTGTTGAAACTAGAGGAAGTGAGAGCACAAGCAAAAGAAAGATTGGATCAACATCAACATATTGTTAAAAAAGATAGTTTGATTCAAATTCTGCCTCGGATAGGAACTTTGGGGTAGGAGATCTAGTTCTCAAATGGGATAAACCACATGAGGGAAAGGGGGACATACTAAGTTCCAAAACCTGGGGTTGGGACCATTCTTAATCGGGTGAAAAACTAGGGTCCTAGCTCTTTCCGATTGTAGAATCTAGAGGGACAACCTGACACCTTCCCAATGAATGGCCAAACTCTCAAAATGTATTTTTCATGACAAGTCCAAGATCCACCTTTCGCATATTATTTTTGTTTTGATTTATTTTTATTTTCAGCTTTTGGTTATTTTCATTTTGTTTGTTTCCGTTGCTTTTTGGTTAAATTTAATTCCTTGCCACCTTCTAGTTCATGGAAGGGATATATAATGCATCATTATGAAGAAAATGTTAAGGTCCTCTCAAGAGCATCGATGTTGTGAATTGATGAAACAAGGACTAGCTAAAGAAATTTTTTATTTGTAACAGATTTCCTCGGTTCAATTCTTTATAATCATGAGCATGCACATCATCTTTAATGTTTTTACATTGTCCTAGATTTTAAAGAAAGAAACTCAAATATGCCTTCCGCCCTGAAAAATTGGTTTCATCTAGAAACTAACTTCGGATCATAATGAAGGGAACAACTAAAAAATAACAAGTGTTCTAAAGATTGAAATTTTCAGCATCACCCCACAGCTTCCAACATATTTTAAAATTATATCACCAAACAATTCTCAAGAGTTGTGGGAAGTGTTTGTAAACCTGTCGGAATCGGTCAGGTTTGTTGGCAGCATGTAAATTCATCCATGATGCCAAGACAACTCTGTCAAGTAATCGAACAGTCTGCTAAGAAGCAATGTCAAGCTAAAAATCTCAAGTATAAATTTTAATAATATAAGTATCCTTCATTTTGAATTGAAATTTCTTTGACAGTAGATACGAGTGGGTTAATTGACATCCTTTCCAAGGCTATGGATACCTACTAGTAGTAGTGGCCCTGTCAACAGTATCGTAGCCATTGACTTGAACATCGTTGGTCTCATTTTTAAAATTTGTCACCTGATTTCATTTAAACAAGAAGATATAGGAATGGACTTTGTAATGATTGTTGGGATGCCTAATGTCCTTCAACTATTTTTTAATCTGTAATAATTTAAG
Organism: Picea sitchensis; assembly: GCA_010110895.2. Taxonomy (NCBI): domain Eukaryota; kingdom Viridiplantae; phylum Streptophyta; class Pinopsida; order Pinales; family Pinaceae; genus Picea; species Picea sitchensis. Next base: position 25,573 of record SNQJ01S0075765.1, read on the forward strand.
CAATCCTAACATGAACTCGTCTGTGATACATAGATAACTGCTTCTCCCAGTAATTCACCATTGTTGGCAGCCCCACAATATTTTCACCTTTTAAAGCGACAAATAATAATTTATGTAGCTCCCTACGCTTTGTCATATAAATATTGCTATTTGAAGGTGAATTTTTTACTGTAAAAGGGTGTTTCTATTGGTCCTGTTTTTCATTTTCATTCTTTTTTCATGACTAAAAGCATGAATGAAGCATTCAAACTTATAATTGTATTGCAATTGTATCTAAGGCTTATTTCTCTAGAAGGGTAAATGTTCTTACAAAGCTTTTAAGGAATGTTGTTTTGCTTTGAAGCTTATCTCATATCAATAAAACAATTGTTTTAAGTTTCTCATGGGTTATGAGATATATCTTGAGTACTTAAATGATACACCAAGAATCGATTGGCAATAGACTATGGTTTTGTTTCATTTATAATTTTTGGTAAATCATTTTTATTTCAAATGGTCGTTATGCTTTGGGTCATAAAGCACCTCCTCTCCTAACTTTAGAAATTCAACACCACCCTTTACACAATGATGAGATTCAAACACACATGATCATGTTCTGTACTCTATTTGAGGTGGCAGTTTGAATCGACAGGTCCATCATTCCAAGTTAAAGTCTTGGGTTTTGTCCTGTACTCATGGCATTCATTGCACAAAACACCCGATTTTCATGTTTTGAAACCCCTTATGCTCTCATTTTGGTCACGCTAGGGTATTGATGAGTTTTATTCCTTTGGTTTTTTCTCTGGTTTCCTCTGTTTTTGAAACCCTACATACTCACAGTGAATTATGTCTGCCTTCATGATTTCTTTTCCGAACCCTTATGTCCCCTATCATCCGTGTCGAACCAAATGGCTCCCAAACCTTGCTTCTGTATGATGATGCGAGTGAAGACCTTACGAGTCTGGGTTGGGTTGAGTTTCTCAAGAAATTCAAGGGTTACAACTTGCAAGCAACCCAAGAGTTCTCCCTCTCTTTTGATGGATGCCAAGCCAAAGTGGGTGATGTTAAATTAGAAATCACCGAGGAAATTTTGAGAGAGGCAACGGGCCTTCCCCTTATCGGGAAAAAATGGTTTAATAATTCCAAGTTGGAGGAGGTGCCATGGAGTCTGTTCGTTACCTCTCGGAAGATCCAGTGTTGTGACAAAGATATGCCAATTTCTCTGTTGAAAGATAGATGACATGGGTTACTGGTTTTGTTAAGGAAATTTGTTACTTGTAAAGGATGCTACGGGCTTGTTTTCCTTTACCACATAAGACTGTTAATGCACTTCATTGGTTTTCAGTTAAACATGCCATTTTGTTTATCAAGGAGTTTATATAAAATGGCTAAGAGATATAAAAGGAAAATTTTGAATTCCAGTTTATTCCACTATGGGTTAATTAGGTTGTTGTTAGTCCATCATTTGAAACTACAGGGAGACGATTGGGATAATTTCCTAACTCGCAAACGTCTTTGTTGCATCAAATCCTGTAGAGATGCCTATGGTTGATAAGCCTATGCTGGAAAAGCCCCCTGCTCCTTCCAGTGACAGACCAATTTTCTTATGAAAAGAACCTTGTGATAAGGATGTTATCGATGAGCTTATGTTCGAACAACAAGATGTTGACCCTAGAGTCATTAAATCTCCTGAGCGTGAGAATTATTTTTTCCCTAACAACATTGCAAAGACCAGAAATAGGCACTCACGCAAACTGTCAAAAAATAATCCATACATAGGGTTTAATAGCAAAAGAGCTGGGAGATTAATCTCAAGGAGTTTATGGAATAAAACAAGAGCTCATGTGAGCTCGATAAAAGCAATTGAGGTCCATGAGAGCTCCGATTCCGAGATCGAAAAGTTCTTGGCAAGGGGAGACCCAAATTCCCATAAACCTGATCTCAATTAGACTTACGATTTTGTAGATAATCTTCCACCATGCCTGAAACATAATGAATATTTTCCAGGGATCAAACTCCGTCAAAAACCCACAGTGGATAGTCGTAGCGTTTTGACACATAGTCATGTGTTTCCTCAACCAACTATTCTAGATCCATGGTGTGAAGTGTGCTTGCATTGGATAGGAAAATATTACACAGATGTCCCTTTCCTTCAAGCGAATATCAAGTGAAAAACACGAACTCAAGATCAGTACACAAAGACAAGGAAAACGCTTGAAAAGAACTGGAAATGTCATAATGAAAAATGCTGAGTGTTTTAAAGCAGTGATCAACTCTGAGGTTCTATGAGTCGAATTTAGTATTCAATTGAAAGGTAAAGATTTGTTTTTAAATTTTTTTTGATTTTATTGATTTTTTTTTATTAATATGGATTGAATTAGATTTCTTTTGTTTAAAATAAGACTAGCTACATAATCAACAGATTTTGTAGCTAGTCAATTCTCATGAAAAAAATTGGAAAATATTAGTTGAATAAATGCCTAATTTCTTCATTTCATTTTCTTTCAGGATATCATGTATCTTGTGGTGATCTCAAAAGATGGAGTATTTATGGGCTTACTTAATTAGCCATTTATTTTGGCTCATTTTGTAAAATAGAAACAAACCTTTTATAATTTTGGGAGATACAGTTTGATATTGAATGGTTTTATCACCCTCTATTTTTGCAACTAGTAAATCATCTTGGGATTTGATCCTATCCTAGAAGATAGGATTCTTAGTTTTCCTAAACTCTTTAAATACATAGTATTTTGTAATAGAGGACATCTTGGCGTGGGGCTGAAGGTGGACGATTAATTCACAAACTTGAATGGAACAAAAATTTGCATTTCAGCTTTAGCTTCCTGTAAATAGTGTTTTCGTTAATGGTTTGTTTATCCTAATAAACTAATAGTTTTTTATAGCTTTAGACTTCACAATATGTTATGTTTTTGGGATAATTCTTTTTAAAATATCGTCCATATTTGATGCTTCAGATATTAAACAGAGTGTTCATTTATTCAACTCAAATGACATGATTTCACTTTAATTTTTAGTTGAATGATTAAATGCACTTTGTTACAATTAGATTTATCTCAAATGTAATTTCTTGCAATCATAAGATCACAACAACTATTTGTATCATTCTTTCTATTATTAAAACTCAACTGCCAACACATTGTTCTGCATTTATTTAGAACTGTTTTAAGGTTCGTTGCAGGTTTCCCTCTTGGACAAGGTGATTGGATGTTCTCTAATCGTATAGATGCTTGGATGCATATTGTTAACTCACTAAAATGTTAGCTCATTTATGTTTTTCTGTCATTTATTCATCACTGAAACTCGAATATATGGTCTGGTTTTTTATCATCCGCATATTTTTGTTTCATAGTATTTTTCTTATTAGTTTAGATTGATAAAAGAAAAATGAAAAAATATCTTATGTGCTTTCTTTATCTTCTTTTTCAAAGCAGTCATTTTTTCACATTGAGTTTTGTAAGTTTAGATTAAAACTTGCAGTGTGTATATCATGTACATAAATAAGATAAGTAAATCTGCTATTTAAATATATCTACAATAGTTACGTCATACTTATGTACATATATATATGGTAATTAGTAATTAGTTAGTTACTTCATTCTTTTTTGTTTCTTTAGGACTTTTATATTGGCTAACAGAGCCATTAAACCCGTCAGAACGAGTTACACCAAACAACTTGGGTTATTTAGACAACCTCGGACCAGACTCATTCTTCCAGTTGACGGACGGTCATTTTTTCCCGTCAACACATGGTTAAAGAAGTGAATGTTGTTGTTGCTGCTTATGAATTCCATCTATGTGAAGACCCATTAGGGTGGTAGGAATGGTAATTGAAAGGATGGAAGAGAAATCTTGTGAGATTTTACAAATACCAGTTGATCAAATAGCAACAAGTAGTTTGATAACAACCATGCAAGTATGCATTCACTTTCTTTTGATGCATAGATGTTGAAGGGAATTGAGGTAAGAATTCCATTAGTTAATTTTTCAATATTTAAATTGATATGTAATGGCCAAAGGCCTAGAGTATATAAATGTGGTTGATGCTAGAATGCATTCAGATAAAATTTAGTTGCATATTTTGTTATGATTGGTTATGAGATCATAACCAGGTCAAGTTGGGAGACATACTCTTGATATAACAATAAACATCCGCAGAGTTAGTCATGTGTGACCCCATGAGATGGTTAGATATGGAAGGGATATAGTGCTATGTGAGTGCTCATTGTATCTACTGTATAGTTGATGTTTCAACTACAACATATTTTCTGACACCTGTTGGCACAGGGGAAAATCCAGGGTTCAACGCTCAAGAGCGCACCGAAAAATCCCTAACTACCAGCCCTTTCGGCAACACCTGCGAAGCAGATGAAGTCTCACCCGAGGTAGAGGTAGGGGTGGTTGCAGGACTTAAGTGTCTGCAACCTTAGCTGGGACACAGATCTGTGATTATATTGCTTACATAGTACTTAGCATAGATCATCATCAATATTCAACCCTTATTATACTTCACATATAACACAGAGCATCGCAACATTCACTTAGATCTAAGGTATTTCAGCACTTAGCAATAGTAAAATAGATCAGATTCGGTAGATCATCACTAAGCATCTTCATACATGTCAGATCTAACATTCACACACCTCTAAGAAGCACAAAGCATAAGTATATCTATTTAAATATATCAAATCACTTAGCAAAAGAAGGGATAAACACATCAATTCGAAGCATAAAGCATAACACACAAATTTACGTGGCTTGCCCCCACCCTGGGGCTATGTCCACCAACTCTTCTTCTTTATTAGTATCTTCAATCAGTTACAACACAGAACCACCAAAAAATTTCTTCGCATAGGACAAAATATCTATGCAACTCGCTAGATCCTTCTTCCTTGCGTTATAGCACAAAGACCTTCCACAACTCCTTACAATGACTTGCACTTAGCTCTGCAAGCCTCTTACAGTCATGGATAGAGCACTTACAAAATATATTAGCACTTAGATTACATCACATACATCCCTATCCCTTCCGATAGATGCCTAGATATCTATTTATACATTACAAAAGTGGGCCTAAGTGTGGGTAAACCCACGGGATGACATCCCTTTCCCATTACATATTCTCAAAAAAACAAAAGGGACACAAAAGTGGGCCGAGATTCCGCCATCTCCGCTTTGTTTAGAGTTCCATATTCGACAGGCTGTTGAAGACCAAAAAATGGTCAAACATGACCAAGTATCTCCCAAAACTTGGTCAAGGGCCAACATGACCCCAACACTCATCTGTGACTCATCCCGAGTCACTATGGTTTGATCAATTCTGCCTCGAATGCCTCGAACTTGGCTCGAGCTGCTTCAACATGCTATTGTGCTATGGCCTCTTATTCGACAAACTCCTGGATAAGTGTGTCATTGATGAGTCCCTCTAGGAATTGTTCTGCTACACTCACAACCTGTTCTAGCTCTTCTCCTCGGCTATCAACCTATGTGAACAACTGACTTGCCTTATCTTGCACCGGTTGAAGTCGTTGAGTCACTTCCATCACTTTGCTCTGGATCGTATGGATCTTTTGCTGGTCTGTACGTTGCTCATGAGATATCTTCATTCTTTCTATGAGTGACAGGGCCTTCAACTGCGTCTGTAGCTTTTCATCTTCATACTTTGCCTCCTGGAGCTACGACTCCAATTTATATAACTTTGGGTTCTCGGTGAGGTTCTCATATGTATGGGTGTTATGGCTACTTGGCTGCTTGCACTCCAAGGCAAGAGCTTTCAATATGTCAACTGTGATGTGGGCAGTTATTTCCCTTTAGTCTTTGATCTCCTGAGGGGTCTCAGGTACTGCACGAAGCTCTAGATCTGCAATGCGCTGTTGGAGCTTATGAATTACTCCTTCCAGTTGTGCCACCTGTTGTGGAACCTATTCTTCTGTCTGTACTTCAACGACAGTCACAGAGTGAAGTTCTCTATTGACCAGTTCCTTTATCTTGAGTTTCTATGCGAGCAACTGTTCCTTTCTTTGCTTTAGTTCTTCTTTCTCGACATCCCATTTTGCTTGGAGAGAAATATTTTCTCATTTTGACATGATGCGCTGCTCCATAAGAACTCCATGTACCTGTGTTAAAGCTTGACTGGCTTGCACTGTTTCTTCTTGAGCCCATCGAAGGTGAGATTTGACTGTATCAGCAATCCGGTAGAGTTGATATGGCTCATCCCCTGGTTCTGGTGTTCCTACTGTCAGAGGCATAGTGGAGACTGTGCGGCTAGATTGTAGTGACTGTTGCACCCCTTGGAGTTCAATCTCAATACGATTATACATATTCTCCTACTTCGCCTCATGTGTCTCTACTATCTCCAGCGCAACATCGTTCAAGGATGCAACGATGAAATTTAAGTCTTCTGGGGTCAGTTTGGTCTGTAACTTAGTCACGAGAGCTTTGGTCTTCTTCCAGGAAGAAGGTTTATGAGGTGAACCCTTCCTCTTCTTCAAAAGATCTGCTTCATCTCTATGCTTCTGTTCGACTTCTTCTAACTCTTCACCATCACCCTCTTGCTCTGGCGTGATGGAAGCAATCTTCATCGAGGCACTACTTAAGTCTTGCACTTCACTGATCTTCTGTCGCATGATAGGTCCAGGTAGATCCTACGCGGTTTCTAGATTGTCTACATCAGATATGTCCACAGGGTCAGATGGAACAAGGAGGTCCGTTGACCATTCCTTTGTGACCTCCTCCAGATATTCTTCTGTTAATATATAATAGGACTGTAATTGTTGCTTGTGCTCATCAGCGCACATTTTGATGTAGAGAAAGTGTCTGTCTACGTTGAACTTCATCAAGGGCCGAAACTTGTAGAGGGTGTTCGGAGTGATGCGTGGTGTAGACTAGATAGATACTTTCAACTGATTATAATAGGAATGAAACATGAAATTTTACTTCCATTGTTTATTCATACCGTTTAAGTACCACAGGGTACTGAAATTCACGGCCAATGGTTCAAATGGCTCGATGTCTAGGAAGGTTGCACCTTCCGTCATCTCCCATGCAATAAAGCAATTAATCTCAGGAGCCAACTGAAATGGAACTCATATCCTTGGTCGTGGGCTTCTCTGCAGTCGATCTCTAGTTGGTTTATAAGGTACTTTTCCAAATTCATTTGTACACCCTCCCCCACTTTTCTGCGAGGTCTACTACGAATCCAGTGACTTGGGTGGGTCAGTTCTTGCGAACTAATTTCCTAGCAATTAGTTGACAGGCTAGGTGCACTGCACCGTTCTGGATAGAGGCTACCTTGTAGCCTCGTGTTCCCTTCTTGACATTTCCATAAGTCTCTTTTATAATCTATGCTAAGGCTTGGTCTATGGTCTTTCGAGGGTAAAAATCATGTGGGTCAGGGCCTTTCATGCTCAACCCGGTGATCCGATGGATCAAGCTCGGATCCATTGTGATACGTCGGTTCAGCCATAAATATCCTCCATGGTAATATGATAACAACAACTTAACACATGCATTCACTTCTTGATGTCGTCCGAAGTGCGGGATATTCATAACATTAAGCAGGGTAGACTATGCGAGGTTATGTGTCCAAGGTTGGGGGATAATATTTGAATTCTTGCCTTTCGTCTTGGTTAGATACTTATGTGGGGTGAGCATACTGTAAGCTTTATGGTCTCCAAGGTTGAAGCCACTAAACTTAAGCACTACTATCTTATCCTGGTCTATGCGAACTGCGCATATCCCTTTCGAGAGGTACACAGTGACCAAGGCATAGTCAAAATCTCTAGGCACACTATCTTTGTTCACTGCACCGCTCAGAGGAGGTATATACGCAGGTAAGATGATTGGAATCAAATTATCATTCACAATATCGTCTCTATGCTTCATTCTCGTCTCTGTCATGATTCTAGAAATGCCTGGTCCGGGAGCAGTCGATGGAGAAGCTTGGACTTCTCCTGTCAATGATGCTTGCACACCTGCATACATCCTTCTTTCTGACATGAATTTCTTGGTCCTGATATCAAAGAGTACTTCCTTCGCAAATTCTTCAAGTGCGCTAAGCTCCTCGGATATACACGCTTCAGGGTTAATAATATTGGGTTTACGAAGTAATGTAGACATGGAAATAATATGGAAAGTAAGGGCGTAATGATCATTGGACAATATTAACCAAGGTTGCGAGCTCAAATTCTCTATTTGGCAAAAGTGTTCTTCGTGCATGGCACGACGGGATAAATAGGAAACTCAACAACGAATTTCTTGCAATGAGTATGAGGCTTCATTAAATCTTGTTATGTCCGTTATGGCATGGTCCATCGGTCAGATGGCGAGCCATAAATGTTTTCCTATCCATTCAAAGCATCAGTAGAACGGATATATTGTCCCCAATGGCTATATTGCTTCGCCACGACGAAGTGACCTATGTTGTTGTTTTGATATCTCGGTGAAGCTCAAATTCTGCAAGTTTTCCTTCTGCGAGGCTCCCTATAGAACCTTCTATAATTTATCCCTTTTCCTACTTAGCTTCCTAGCCTTCTTTCCAATGAGCTTTGTCTCAATATTCTTCTTTCCATTCTGATTCCCATCTTCTTTAGATATAGTTACTATGCATTGTTGAGAATCTTTCAGGGTTAACATATCTTCTGCCTCTGGAGTAAGTACTTTAGTCTTTTGAGGGTATTCTAGTGGTCTTGCAGCTTCGACATCAGAGTCTCTAGGGTCAAATAGCTTTGATATGTTTTCCTGTTCTTTAATCAATTGAGTGATCCTTCTAGTCATGAAATATTTTAACTCTTGTTTTTTCTGTTTTGAGGCTTCTTCTTCTTCCTTCCGTCTGACTTGATCTCTTTCAATCCAAGGTTTCCCTAGTAACATGGTAAACGGGGCGTTGTTTTCAATACATTTGATAATCTCAAAATCTTCCTTTGTCAAAGTTCCATTGAGAGTCGTAGATATCTGAGCAATCCTCCCACATAAACTTACCATCTTCCCTCTAAATAGTCGTATTCCTCCTAATGAAGGGATCATAGTAGGCTTCCCTATAGCTTCCCAAGTTATTTTTGGCATAATATTCACTTGTGTCTCTTCATCAAGAACACAGTCAATGTTGAAGTCCCCTATTCTTGCTTCAATTCATTCTTTTTCTTTGAAAATCTCTGATAATCTGACATGTCGGTGGTCATTCAGGGTCTCCTTCATTTATATCAATACTTTCTCTGATTCTTGTTGGGGTTCTGCCTTGGGGATTTCTTGGTTCATATTCATTCCTTCAAGCTTAGCGATCATTCTAGGGCAATCCAACACTTCATGGTCCATAGCCTTACAACAAACACAACTAGGTCTTCTACCAGGGCATTCCTTAGCAAGATGTCCTGGTCTTATGCAACTATAATAGAGGGTTGATCCTCTCTTTCTTAGAAATTATCCCCAGATTTTTTTGTACTGCGCACTAGGATCATAGGAGGTAACCTATAGCAAATTCCTTCTAGGATCCTACATCCATTGTTTAGTCCAAACATTCCTTCTATGCATAGGTATAACATATCTTTCATTATTCTTATCAGATCTATTCATATCAAACCTTCTTTCGTCTATTAACACCCTAGCTTTCAAACTAGGACAAAACCTATCAGATATACCTAGATCCATACTCTAGTAGCAAAAATTTCCACTTATCTTACTTTTACAAAGCACAAATATTTCAGATCTAATACTTCTTTAGCTATTCTTACCTTTAACAAAGAACAAAGTTTATATATCTTACCTCTTTCAATCAAAACTTCTCTCTTTTACCTTCCTTGGAGCACAAAGCTTTCATATCCTGCTTCTTTTCTACAGATCCGACCTTATTTCTTTCAAATCTAGCCTTCTCTCTTCAGGTCGGGCTTCTTTTTCTTAGATCTAACCTTCTTTATTTAGCACAAATATTTACAGATCAAGTAGAATATTGCGCACTAGGGCACAACTCTAGAGCTTCCACAGTTTCAGGATGAATCTTCGCAAAAAGCTTCCTCTTTCTTAGTTCCCAACAATCATAGTTTCAGGTCCCAACAATGGAACCATTTGTTGGCATAGGGGCAGACCCAGTGTTCAACACTCAAGAGAGCACCAACAAATCCCTAACTACTGGCCCTTTCGACAACACCTACGAAGCAGATGAAGTCTCACCCGGGGTAGAGGCAGGGGTGGTTGTAGGATGCAAGTGTCTGCAACCTTAGCTAGGACACAGATTTGTGATTATATCACTTACATAGTACTTATCATAGATCATTAGTCAATATTCAACCCTTATTATACTTCGCAGATAACACATAACTGATCCGGATTATTTTCGGCATGAAATGAGAGCGGAGATATAATAAAGAAATACACAGAGATATCGTGTATATCCAGTAATATAACATAAATATATCAGAGATGCAACCATAAACACAGAGATACAGTAATACATTATTTCTATTAATGAAAGAAATGTACAGAGACTGTAAAAATACAGAGTGAAAGGCTCGCTAGAATGGTGGCAGCGTATCTCTGAGAAGAGATGTGACGGCTACTCGCATTCGCAAGAAGATGATTACAATGAGGCTCTAGAGGCATTTTTACAATAAAAAGGAATTCCAAAAGTCCTAGACATCCAAAAACCTAACCCTAGGAGATGAAGTGCCAAAAGTCATGTGGGCCCCGTTTGGGTAAGTTAGTACATCAACTTCCCGGGGTCGTAACTTTTGCATACGATCTCCGTTTTAGGCGTATGATAGCTCGTTGGAAAGGTATCATTGAGGATATTCATTTTGGGGGCTCAATCATGCCTTAATATATCATTGAGAACCTCTATCTCAAAAAACCTTCATTCAGGCCCTCAAAATGGCCCCGAAAGTTAAAACCTGCTAAAAATAGTAAATTGCCAAAATTGCCAGAAAACTATTTTGAGCCAGTCGAAAAAGGTGGGTGGCCTCTGATATACACCTAGATCAATCCTCCCTCCTTAGGAAGCAATGTTCTCCATTGCGTTGAGTTCACGGGGGAGAGGGAAAAGCGTTTGCTGGATCTGCATCTGGGTGAGTTGCTTGTATTGTTGGAGACATCGTGTTGCTTAGTTTGTGGAAGTCTGTCATGAACCTGTTGAAGTTGAGGTTGTTCAACAAGTTGAGATACATGAGAGGAATGTGTGCAGAAGGAATCTTTGTGCTTTTTTGCAACCTTGTCGACCTGCTTCTGTTGGATAGAAGGTGTAGGGGGCGAGACTGTAGTGGTTGCAATGTCCTTTTGTTCCCCTTTTGATTAGATTGTGAGAAGCTGAATTTTGCAGTATGAGATACTACCTTGCGACACTTTTTAG